>PVIU01024566.1:0-25343 GCA_004026605.1 Ondatra zibethicus
GATTTCATGAATAACTTTTTTTTCTTATTTTACATACATATATCAGTTCCCTCTCACACCTCTTCTCCTGCTCCCCCTATCTTCCATCCACCCCATCTGCCATCCACTTTTCAGAGAGGGTAAGGCTTCCCATGGGAGGTTAACAAAATCTGGCATATCACTTTGAGATAGGACCAAGGGCCTCACCCCTATATCTAGGATGATTAAGGTTTCCCTCCAAAGAGAATGGGTTCAAAAAAGCCAATTCAGTCACTAGGGATAAATCATAGTCCCACTGCCAGTAGTACCCACACTGTTACCCACATTAAGAGGGCCTAGTTTGGGCCTATACAGGTGCCCCTGCTGTCAGTATAGAGTCAATGAGCTCCCCATGTGGGTCATTTCTGCCTACTGACCTTTGCATGTAGTGCAGGTAGGAATATCCATGTGCAAGTTTTTGACTGGACACCGACTTTCAGTATTTTGTATATGTTCACATCAATAGAGTTTCTAGGTCACGTGACAATTCTGTTTAACTTTCCGAGGAACTATTGTACTGTTTTCCACAATGGCTATACCTTTTTTGCATTCCCACCATCAGTGTATGAAGCTTCCAATTTCTCTACATACTAATCAGCTTACTTTCTATTAAAATATTTATTGGCAACTTAGTGAGTGTATTAAATGCATTTGATGTCTTATTTCTTATTTTCTGAACTTATATTATTTCTCTTTTAAACTATCTTTATTAGTTCTTTGAGAATTTTATGTCTTTTGATCATATTTACATCCCTCCCCTAATTCTTTCCATATCTATCTCCTTATCTACCCTTTCAACTTTGTAAGTCTTAAAAAAAAAGAAAACCCGTTAGGTCAGGTGGTGGTGATGCAAGCCTTTAATCCCAGCACTCAGGAGGCAGAGGCAGGCGGATCTCTGTGAGTTTGCGGCCAGCCTGATTCACATGGTGAGCCAAGACTATTTCACAGAGAAACCCTGTCTCGAACAGCAACAACAACAAACCAAAACAAAATAGCAACAACAACCACAAACAAAAACAAAATAGCAACAACAACCACAAACAAAAACAACAACCACAAACCAAAAAACTCAAAAAAACAAAAACCCATTGGAACTCATTTGTGCTGCCCAAATATTCTTGGCTATGCAGCTTTCCACTAGAGCATGGTTGACTTACAGAGGCTGCACTCTTGTAAAAAAGACCCCCCCCCTTCTCCCAAAAGCTTCTTGGTTAGGGGTGGGATTAGATATCTAATTCTCATCTCCACGCTGGGATTTGGTGTGGCTTGGGTTTGCACATATTTTGTGCATTCTGTCACAGTCACTAAGTTCATGTGTGCAGCTGCCGCACTGTGTCCAGAAGGTAGTTTCCTGGCTAGTCATCCACCACCTCTGGATCTTACACTCTTTCTGCCCCTCCTTCCATAATAATTCCACTAATCTTGGGAAGAGGAAGTACAGTGTATGTGTTCTCTTTAGGGCTGAGCATTTTGAAGTCTCTTATTCTCTGTACCTTGGCCAATAGTGGATCTCTGTGTTAATAACCATCTACTGCAAATAGAAGCTTCTCTTTTGAGAGTTAAAAAATACATTAAATCTATGGGTAAAATGATAAGTCATTAAAAGTTTAATGCTATGTCTTAGCAGAATGATAGTAGTGTAGGTTTTCTCTTAGGGCCTATGACATGTCTAGCCATAGGTTCTTGACCCATACTTGGTGCCAGGTATGGGTTTCATCTCCTGGAGTGGGATTTAAATTCAATCAGAAAGTGGTTGGCTACACCTACAGTGTTCATGCTATTATTGCACTAATGGGCATATCTTGCCAAGCCAGTCATTATTGTAGCTTGCAGGTTCACAGCTGGATACTGTTGGTGATAGCTTTTCTAATATGTAGCATGCATAGCTCCTTCCAGCACTATGAAAGCTAAGAAGTAGGAATGAAGCTTCTGGACCATTATCTTATTTGTCCATGTCCAATAATTCAAGTGTGTGGTGACAGCTCTTAGTATCAAGTTCTGGAGGGTAACCAAGAACATTGACAATAGCCTATAATGTTTTGGGGGTTTATGGTGCCTCACTGGGCAACAATTCTGAAAAAGGAAACCTATTCCTGTCACTGTTTTTTTTTTTTTTAACCTCATAGGTAAGGACATCGTTTTACCTAATAGGTAGGGGCATTATTGGCCTGTTGTAGAATAACTCCATTTCCCCATTTTAATATTCTCTCTCTCTCTCTCTCTCTCTATATATATATATATATGTGTGTGTGTGTGTGTGTGTGTGTGTGTGTGTGTGTGTGTGTGTGTGTGTGTAAGCTTCTACAGGTATAGGTTTTCATATCTCTCCTCTGTGATGTCTATTTCTTGAAGGGAGAGGGCTGGAGAGTTCTAAAAACAATGGTGTAGTAGGAATTTGGTTGAATTCTGGATATGATGAAATATACTTAAGTCTTAAAGTCTTGATTTACTTTTTTCCCTCAGTAGGACTGATCACATTTCCTAAAGATATCTCTAGCTGAATATACCTCAATGCTACATGGATTGTTCATTTTTCAGAGTTTTCTGTCACAAGAGCAGGATTTAACTCTCCTAGGACATGTGAAAATTAAACATATTTTAGAGACTGGGAATGTTCTTTTTAGCCTTACAGGACTTTGAAAATGAGCCAAAGGAGAAGTTGTCTATACTTCAGTCTTCTCATGTTTGCCTTAGGTTACTCTGAATAATATGAAGAGCCAGTACCCTTAATCAGTGGCTCTTATGCTCCTTACTGTTGGTGCCTGTTTGCACATTTAAAAAAGATTTTTCTCACATGCTATTTTAATTTGTATTTACTGCATTGGATTATTTTCTTTGCTGATTATTTCATTTACTTTAGAATTGTTTTGGTCCATGAAGAAGAGAATGTATAGTACATTACGACTGATGCTTACTTAATGATTAAAACCTTAAAAATGGTGCGTATGATGAGTTTGTATGTGTGTGTGTGTATGGGGGCATGCACATGCCACACTGTAGTGTTAGCCCATGTCTTCCACATTGCATGAGGAAGGGACCCCTTTGCTTATTGCTGTGTGGGCTAGCCTAGCTGGCCTGCAAGCTTCCTTCCATGATTTTCTGGTCTCAGTTTCATGAATTTTTTTTGTGGGGGCGCCCTGGCATGGCAGACACTTGCATGACCACACTGGGCTTTCACATGGGTTCTGGGGTCTGAACTCATGAACTGGGGCTGTTAGGCTTGTGTGGTTATGTTTTTTTTTAATGCAAAGACAAGGATTATTGAACAATATTGGCTGGAACCTTTTAAAATTTTTTGTGCTGATTTTTCTGTGAGCTTTTGGTGTTTGCTATAGTGTCAGGATAATATAAGCACTTGAATGCACTAGCCTATATTTCTTTCTTTTCTGTTTTATGGATGAGATTATGTAGAGTTGCTGTCATTGTTAGACATTTGGACAGATATTTGGACCTAGAGTTCTTTTTTGGGGGGGGGTATTTAAATTTGTGAATTCAGCTTCCTTAAAAGTTGTGGAGCTGTTGAAAGTGCTCCACTTCGGGTGAGCTGTATTGTGGTGCAGGGAGTGCTCAATTTGTCCAAGTGGCCAAAGCTGAGCTCTCCTCACTCATGGCCCCGTCATCTCATTGTGCTGTGGATGTCTGGTCTCGTTCCTGACATCCCAAGTTTACATCTCTTCTCTTCCTATCAGTTTTGATAAAGATTTGTTAATTTTATCGACAATTAAAAAACAGCTGTTTGCTTCATTATTATAATAATTATCAAGTACCTTACCCCAAGCCTTGTTCCATGATTTTTTTCCTAGATATTATTTTTATCTTTTTAATTTTATTGCTTTTTTTCTCTTCTGCTTTCTTTGGTTAACCCTGTCCCTTTTCTCTGGGTTCTTAAGGGTGACAATTACTGATATTAGACTTCTTGTTTTATGTGTGCATTCAGTGCTATAGCTGTCCGGTTTGGCCCTGTGTTAGCTATGCTGCACATGCTTTGGTATGTTCCCATTTTCTTTTAGTTCATTCAACTTTTTTCTATTTTTGAGATTTCACCTTTGACCTATACATTGTGTAGTTTCTAAGGATTTGTTATTCTTTTATTAATTTCTGGTTTGATTTCATATTGGTCAGAGGACATGCTGTGTATCATTTCTACAAAATTAGTTTGTGTGTGTGTGCGCACACATACGTGCGCAATTGTGCAGATGTGTGTCTGTGCGTGCAGATGTGTGTTTGTACATGAAAGTGTGTATGTGTATGTAGGTGTGTGTGCAGGTGTTTGTGTGTGTGTACATGTATATGTGTGTGTGTGCAGGCCAGAGAGGACAACGTCGGTTATCATTACTTAGGAGTTATACACTCTGTTTCTGAGAAAGGATCTCTTATTGGCCTGGAACTTGCCAGGCAGGCTAGGTTGGCTGGCCAGGGAGCACCAGGGATCCACCTGTTTCTTCCTCCCTAGTACTGGGATTATAAGTGTCCAACACCTTATCTGGCTTTTTTCCCCTTCAACTTTTTATTTTCTTTTTCGAGACAGGGTTTCTCTTTGTTGATCTGGCTGTCCTGGAACTCACTCTATAGATCAGACTTGAACTCAGAGATCTACCTGCCTCTGCCTCCCATGTGCTGGGATCAAAGGTGCATGCCACCACTGCCCAGCTCCCTTCAAGGCTTTTATTTAATTAAAGTTTAGTTCTTTCAGAATCCCTTTCTCTGATCCCTTCCATGTACCCCTTCTAGTGCTCCTTCTCAAATTCATCATGGTCATTTGGCTTTTTATTTAGTTTTTTAAAATGTGGATTCTGGAGATTGAACTAGGAACCCTATGAACTGACTGAGTCATCTCCTTGAGGCTCATTTTATAGCAGTTTATAGTAGAGTATCTTGATATGTTGTCTGGGAGCACTTAACAAGAATGGGTATTGTACGGCTGAATGGAGCATTCTGTGAACTTAGATTATTTTCTGTTGATCATTAGTTGAGTTACATGTCCTTTCTGTGTTCCTGGTGCAGTTCTATCAGCTATTACTACTAGGGTAGTGGTTGTACTAGTCCAAGTAGAATGGGGGATCACATGTATCATTATTTTGCTTGTTTGTAATGCACTTAGCTTAAATATTTTCTCTGCTTAACATTTAGAACCTTGGGAAGTGTGCTTATACAACCTAGGAAACTCAACAGGAGAATGAAAGTTGATTGATCTGCTCATGTTTTCCTTGGTTTCCTCTCTTCCTCCAAGGACTGGACTCAAGACCTCATGCATGCTAGTCAGATTCTTTACCACTAAGCTACCTGCCCTGAGCCTCTCTTCCTGATCTTTCAGGGTTTTCTGTCCTTTCTGCTTGAAGAACTTCCTTCTACATTCTTTGTGTGTGATCTTGCTCTGGGTAAACTCTTGATTTTTTTTTTTCTGAGAAATGTTTAGATTTCACACATTCCTAAAGAATGTTTTCACTGTGTAGGATTTTGGCTATCTTTCCACAATTGAAAAACATAATGCCACTTCCTTCTGGCTCTGATGGTTTTTGATGAGAAATCTACTTGCATGTGGATTGTTTCCCTGCAACTGAGATGGTATTTTTCTTTGGAGGCTTTCAAGAGTTTCTCATTTTCAGAAGTTTAGTTATGATGTGACTTGGGATGAATTTCTTTGAGAGCATCCCACATGGGCTGTCCTCAGTTTCATGACTCTATAGGTCTAGTTATGTCTGGCTAAATTTTGGATGAGCATCATAAAGATGCCTTACTTTAGACATCTTTCCAGCTCGTCCTTCTCTTGTCCCTCAGGACTCTGATGACATGAATGTTACATCTTTTGCTGTAGTCCCAAAGGTCCCTAAGACTTGCTTTCTCTTTTTGCAGCCCAATTTGTCTCTGTTGCTTAGATTGGATGCATTCTACTGTTTTCTGTAAGAGGCACTGGTCTCTCAGTTTTTGTAATCATAATCAAGCCCTCTATTGAATGTTTTATTTCATTTACAGTACTTTCCAATTCTAAAAGTCTTCATTTTTTTCTGTTTTACTGAAAATCTATTAGAGTTATCAAACAGAACATTATTTTTTCTATTCAATATTTTGCTCTACAGCTTCCTTGGCTCTGTTTGTTGGGATGCCTGAGAGCCGGACCTTGGCATGGACCATGTAGAGACTGGCAAAACCCATAAAACTCTTTTCTTGGTCATGATGACGCTGGCTTTCCCTTTCTATAGATCTTCTGGGGTGTTAGCTGGGTTTCCACTTAGCAGGTCTGTCTCACTTCTTGCAGTAGAGCATTTCAAGGGGAAACGGGTGTGCTTGGAAGGGTCCTTCATCACTGCACATCAGCCTTGAGGATCGATCGCCTCAATGGGTTCACAGAAATGCCATGGTCTGTGCATTTTCTTATGAATGTCGGCTACCCTGAGCCCTTCTAGGCTGAAGCCCCCTGTGATCTTGCACCTTGGTGTGTTTTCTCACTGTGGGGAGCCTCCCTCTGGGCCTGATGCAGGGTATGAGCCAACATGGTGTGCTTTCAACAGCTGGGCCTTGGTCTGTGGATCTTCTGGGCTGGCTGATTGAACTAATTGTCCACACACTGCTGCCAGTTCTTGCTACAGGATTCTGTCATTCCATGTTGGCCCATGGCTGCCTTCTGTGCAGGACATTTAAACACTTTGTTAAATCATGGCTGCTTTAACATGTTTGGCAGCCATTCTAACATTTTGGTGTATTATCTATTGACTGACTTCATCTAATTGGAGAGCTTTCTGTTTTTTGACAGTGCATTTTGATTTAAACTTGGACATTTTGATAATATCTTATAAAAACATTCTGTATTAGACAAATCTCTTTGTAGCAGGGAAGAAGGTTGTTACTCTCTACTGCTAGGTGGATTCAGTAGTTCTTGTGCCTATCTTGGGACAGGATCCTTGCTATTGTTAAGTGAAACTTTCTGACTCCCAGAATGGTCCTCCTCACTGACAAGTGGAAATGGCCTTTGAAAGAACAATGGGCAGTAGTGCCCTCTGATATCTTTAGTGGGAGTGGGAGGACACCCAGGCCTGGGACAAGCACAGTCAGAGATGCTGTTACTGACTGGCAGGGTAAAGGTCCCAGGTCTGACCTTTTTTTTTTTTTTTGACACTTCTTGGAGGGTGGATGTTGGGAACCTCATTTATAACCATGAGAGAGTGGGATTCTAGTTCCCATCTGGCTTTTGTTTGAATCATTTGGGAGAGGATCACAAGGCTTTTGCCCCTCCAGTGTCTACTTGAAGTCAGAGTAGTTACTGTGGAATGTATTGTCTTGCCTAAAGCTGTGAGTTTCCTGCTCCTTAGGCCAGAGAGAGCAGATTGCTTGCTCTTGGGACTTTTTGCCCTTGTCTATTGGTGTTCCTTGACTGTTTGTGTTTTCAGTTTAAGGGGAAAGATGAAGCTGAAAGGAAGCTCAGGGAAGTCACAACAGTGTTGTAACTTTTCTTGCTGTTTTATTTTTCTGTTGCTGTCTCCTTATGTTTGTGTTAGTTGTACATAGAGGAGAGAAAATGAAAAAGAATCCTATTCCATCTTCTCCGAATTGGGAATTCCTAGTCTAGGGATGTACAATGTAAGAGCGCAGTTACCTCTAGAGGAGTAATGTCATCAAGCTATCTGTGGGCACAGGGAAAAGAGTGAAAATGGGAAGTAGCATCTTATCGTTAATATGCAAAAATTTTATCTTGAAGGCTCCTGGAAGGATCCCATGACCAAGTCTTAGGAGCTACTGCCCTGGATCAGAAAACACTAATGTTGACAATATGAAAAATTTTCAACATTTTTATTACTCTAAGATTTATTTATATGTGTGTTGTATATGCACATGTGTGTGCAGATGCCTATGGAGGCCAGGAGAGAACATGGGATCTTTTGGAGCCAGAGGTTATAGGTGAGTCATTTTGTGTGGGTGCTGGGAACTCTGCTCTGGTCTTCAGAGAGAGAGCAACAGTGTCCTTAACCACTGAACCATCTCTATAGCCTCTGACAACATATATTTTAAAACAATTTTTTGTTAAGTGCTTGTTATTCTAGTGCTGAGATACAGCAGTGTGTCGACAAGGACTTGGCCCTCATGAGCTTTAGTTTTTTGACTCAGTTGACTTGGCAACTGATTGAAGTTGTATGTTTTCTATTATCATAGGCCAAGTCCTTGTCTTCATTTCTCAGGATTTGTCTCAGTTTGGTGTCTTTGTTTATCTTAGGCAAAGCATTACAGCCATAGGTGTTAACAGGAGGAATTTAGATTACTGGGAAAAGTGGTATCCAAAGCAGTAGAATGATGCCATCAGGTGGGTGGCACGGCACAGTTGCTGACCAGACAGAATGATGCAGCAGACCCTCCTCCCCTCCATCTTTCCTTCTTCTGACTTTTTCCTTCCTTTCTTTTCTCTCCTTTTCTTCTCTTTCTTTCTTTCCTTCTTCCAGTTTCAATTAGATAGATCACTTTTCTAATTATTACCCTCCAATTTGTATATATTTTACATGAATACACACAATGCATGCAATCTATAGAACACATTCATATATCAATAATGTATATTTGTGTAATGCCAAGTACTTGCTATGTTTGGGGCTTACTAAAAGATGGCAACACTGGCCATTGCATGTGAAGCTTGAAGGCTTAGAATAGGTATCGGAATGATTTTTTGATTTTGTTTGTTCGTTTGTTTTGAGACAGGGGTTTTCTATTTAGTGCAGTGTGTCCTGTAACTCAATCTGTAGACCAGGCTGGCCTCAGACTGACAGAGATCTGCCTGCCTCTGTCTCCTGAGTGCTAGGATCAAAGGCGTGCATCAACACCCAACTAGACCTAGAGTGTTTTAATGTTGTGGTGTATTGAAGTGTCTATGTGGTGTGTGTGCTGCAGAGCCGCAGAACCTACTCATTCTAGTTTTTCATCTTAACTCACTTTAACAGCTTCTTTGTGCCATTCTAACATATTTATGATGGGTTT
Source organism: Ondatra zibethicus (assembly GCA_004026605.1). Classification (NCBI taxonomy): domain Eukaryota; kingdom Metazoa; phylum Chordata; class Mammalia; order Rodentia; family Cricetidae; genus Ondatra; species Ondatra zibethicus. The sequence goes on from PVIU01024566.1 coordinate 8,977, forward strand.
GCATTGAAATCCCCCCCCCCCCGTGTATACACCGAGTACCTAAATCATAATTGAACTTGATTTTTACTCTCTTCAGCTCTTAAGGGCAGCCTAATATTTGCCATCAAAACATCTAACTATGGCTGTAGTCTGAAAAGCCTCCCTCCCTTTTTCTTGGCAGAGAACATTGTAAAGATGAGGCAAAATAAACTTAAAATTCAAAACTTTGCTTTGATTAAAATAAACTTTATGGGCATGTATATGATTGGTCACGAATAGCCTAGGAAAGTCAGAGGCTCAAAAGGAAATATTACCAGCATTCTTTAGACTCTAAGTAATAGCAACAATATTAGCACAATGCAATTACTAAAGCCTGGAAGTCAGTAGCAAGTAGACGAGAGCTGGGGGTAAAATGATCCATTTATTTGCAAAGTAGAAAACTGCTTTCTCTGTTTTGGTTATTTTAAAAACACCTGGTGCCACTTGCTGCAAATGAAATTTTTAACAGTTAATGATGGAAATCTTTGTGAGGGTGTAAGCCTGCTTGTGACATCCCTTCAGTCAGTAACATGCTTCCTTGTTGGTTCCAGAGAGCTATGAATGAGGCGTTTTATTACAATGGAGGCTCAAGGCCCTAATCAAAGGTCACTGGTTGCCTCTCATTCTTCAGTTTCAGATTTGTCTGTTTGATCAGGGGCAGCAATGAAGTGATGGCAATGAAGTCTGTATAGGCTGTGTCTGTTGGAACTTGAAAGTCTTTGGAGCCAGGTTGCTGACAACATGCGAACCCTGAAGAAAGAGCAAGCTGTGTAATGTCTTAAGGCAACTTTCAAGCAGCATCTTCCTTTTGTGTCCTTTGAAAGAGTCTCAGATAGTATTGAGGTGCATATGAGGAGGGTTTTTATTGATTAAAGGAGATTTTCCTCTTGCAAACATGCATGGAGCCTGTGTTCCTATTACTTTCCTCTCAGTGCCTGCTTTTACACAGAAGTTCATTAACATGTGGATATGCAGTGATTGAAGTCAGACCGCTTTTCACAGTGGAGCTGTCTTGATATAATGAGCTCCTCTTTAATGTTCAAAAATTGTTGTTACTTCCTAAAAGGGGTTGTTTGTGAATTTCATTAAATTTAATCTCCTCTTCAAACAATTTCAGCATTGTTCGGTTTACTACAATTAAAATGCTTTCTGATGCTAAAAAAGCCACATTTTACAGATGTATCACAAATGCAAGCACTGTGAGAAGGCTTTGTTTTTCACTCGGAAAGAAAGGCTGCTATTTAGCTGAGAACTCTTAGTGTTAAAACAGGAGAGGGCACACAGTGCTACAGTCTGGGTTGCTTACAGAGTTAGCTTTCACAACACCTTCGATCAGTTCCTGGATTTAAATCTTTGTAGAATCATAGCTGAAATGCAAGGGCCTTGCCTTTTCAGTTGGCCAGAGTGCAGCCCATCACCCCTACAAGGTTGGAAATCTGGAGCTTCTGCTCTGGACAAAAATTCCCAAAGGGACATGTGAGAAATTCCTAGCTGAGGAGCACAGCTTAGAGTCCCCAGTGAACAACTTCATTAAAGAAACTGATCCTTTCTGCTCAGTGGGATTTGAAAGGCATGAGAGCAATTCCTGAATCTCTTGAAGATAGGGTAAAGAGGCTTGATGTCTTTCTGGGGAGTGTTGAGCAGATGAAAGATCAAAACATTTTCATGTGCTAGAAAACAATTTTTCAGGGAAAAGCCTAGGACAGTTGGTTATGAGGGCAGGGGGTAGAGAGCTGAGAATAAACTACTTGATATCTTTTCATATTTCTTTCCTTCCTTCCTTCCTTTTTATTTGCCAGCAATGTTAGTCTATAGAGCTTCCTGTGCTGTACTCAACCTGGGGGAAGTCTTCTAGATGCTTCTTCAGTTCCTGAGGTCATTAACTTAACTTCTTCCCCAAGCATCTGGTGAAGTGAAGAGGACTCACACGTTCTTGATAATTAGAGAACTGCTGTAGAAAACTATTTAAGATGTTGGCTGATTTTTGAAATTGTGCTTTGAGTAGTTAAGGGCAGATCCAGCATGTGAAATGTGCAGGGGTCTTTAGCTGGTGGAACTCATCTTGTCACCAAGCTGGCCTTTGTAAGTCATTGTGATGTAGCTCTGTAAAAAAAGGGCTGTGGGGCCTCTTTGTTACCTCAAATACAATGATGATACTTTGGTCTGAAAAGGGGCAATTCTTGTGCCACATGAGACAGGAAAGACTTCCATGGCCTTGTAAGAGCTAATTATGAGAATATTACTGGTATTGTTGCTTATAGCTAATAAGTAAGGCTGTTGCCAATGTTATAGTTTGGAATTATGAAGGCTTTCAGCTGAGAAATGTGGGTATTTGTGTTACTCACCTAAAAAGATCATATGTATAAGCATAGGGTAATTACAGAACCATGAGGGAGATGGAGTTTTGTTTAGATTATTAACGTCCATGTGGAGATTGCCAGATCTCTGTTAGTTAAACAATAGCTTCACAGTGGGAATTGTTAAGGTGGAACTAACAAGAAAATTCCAGGGGTAATATGTAGTTGAGAAGGGATTTGGATATGAAATGGGTTTACTGGAGACCTTTAATGAGGAATACATTTACAGAGGAGATTTAGGCTATAAAGTAGATAGAAAAGTTATAGAGTTAAAATGGAGATGAGGGTTAAGAAATCTTTCACATGCATTTCATATGCCCTGTTGAAAATTTCCTAACCCTGCTTGGCCTGTCCTCACTCTCCACATAGGCACACATAAGCTAATTATATTTAGGGCACTTTGACATCTTCAGTAACATTTTACAGTATATAAGGGTAGTTAGGATGGAGATCTGAAATTATATGTACAAGACAGTTGTATTCACAAGTTCTGACCAAGGCATCTAGCATGGCTAAAGAGAAGCACCACACTTGGAGCGCATTTGCTTGACATTGAAGTGGAAAATCAAATGCGGCAGTCAAGTCATAGTAAACATAACGGACAGAGAGTGAAGCCAGGATTCTTGTTGTGAATCTGTCTGCCGTCACCTCAGTAAGTCTTAGCTGAGACCTATTAGGGCTGTTATTGGTCCACAAGAATCAAATCTGTTTGCACTCTATATTTTATCAATTAAATTTCCATGTTTTTTAAATTAAAAATAAAGTTAAAGAACAGTTTTTAAGTGTTACATCAATATGTTTAAAACTAGATTTATGATTAGAATAAAATGTTATTTGCTGAAAGGAAAACCATTTTACATGACTTTATACTGGGTATTTTATCTGACTGGAACATTAAATATTTTAATCTATGAAGAGAAGATTATAGAGACTTGTATAGGTTAAAATATTTGTTTTAAAGATCAATTCTATGTGCAATCCTGCGACTGTATTGGAATAATTCCTAAGCAGAAAGGTTTAATGTGCATGCCAAAAAACCCATTCCTTTATTTATTTTACATACCAACCGTAGTTTCCCCTCTGTCCTACTCTCTCTCCCCCCACTTCCCTCTGGCTCCTCCCACCCCTATTTACTCCCCTATTTCTACTCAGACAGGGGCAGACCTCCTATGGATATCAAAACCAGGGCATATCAAACACTTTTCCTTGTACTAAGGCTGGGCAAGGCAACCCAATATGAGGAATAGGGTCCCAAAAGCCAGCAAAAGAGTCATAGACAGCCCTAGCTCCCACTGTTAGGAGTCCACAAGAAGACCAAGCTACACAAAGTTGCGCTTTAATTGCATTTGAATATTGGAATGACAATATTCAGAGGAGTAGGGCACGGCCATACACGCCTGTCATGCCAGCGCCTGGGAAGTGGAAGCAGGAGGATCAGGAGTTGAAGGTCATTCTCAGCTACATAATGAGTTTGAGGCCAGCCTGGGAAGCGTAAGACCTTGTCTCAAAACAGACAGACAACAAAACAAACAAGATCCAGTGGAGTAATTTTGTTTGAGTTAAAGTGTAAGAATTGTGGTGACTTGGAGTAAGCTACCACGCAGTGACAGTCTTCATTTCATTGACAGTGTTAATTTGGAGACCTGTGCTATCAGTGGTTTTGATTTGTTTTCTTCCTCGCTTTCAGGCTATAATGAGTTTTTGATAATTATCATAATTATCTGAGTAATGTTCCTAGTCATTCTGACTATTTGAACTGTCAGTAAGGGACCAGTTTCTATATGTTCAGTTAAGGGCCTTTTGTTAGATGAATGAGGTGCAAGATAATAGAATATAAATGAGAGCTGTGATTTCTTGTACATCCTCATTTTGAATCAAATGCAGGAAAGCTTTTATTATACAAATAATAGAGATGTAAGAAGTCCAGAAGTGCTATGTCAGCTTCTCAATCAGCTTATCTAGATCAGAGTCTTGGGAACTATTTATATTAAACACATCTGGATGTAAAATTACTGGAGTGTCACTAGATCATCGGTAAATATGAATATATTCACAGTTTTACCTAAGTAATCAAAGGTACATGGTTAAAGCACTTCTGTTTAATAATATTTAATTTCATTTAATATTCGGTGGACAAAATTCTTTGGTAGAAATCTTATGTGCTTAAAACTTTATATGTAATAATAATGATGACAGTATATTTTGAGAAGCACATGCTTAAATTACATATCACACCTGAGGAAAAAAATGATTTAAAAAAGAAATAATTATAGCTATCTTGGTAGATGATCAGCTAATTAGTGGTAATTTAAATTAAATTCACATACTGAAAGCTGTAATATGTTTTCATAGCATTGTCAAGTTTTTAAGGTGCAAGTTAAAGCGTTCTTTTCTTTCAGATTGTTGAATTTTGCTATTGAGATTATAAATTCCATTTGCTTATTTGTTTTTTTTGACTGTTTATTTTTGGTTGTGAATTTTGCAAATTGTCCAACTGGCTAGTATGTGATTGAAATGGAGATATTCTCCATTTTTAGACATTTCTCCATGAAGTACTCATAGGAGTAATCCTGTATATATTTTAGGCAGCCAGTGACCTTATTTTTTGCACAAATCAAGTAACATTCAATACAGATACTATGGCAAGAGAAATCAAAATAGCCACCTAATTATAATTACCCCCCCATCATTATATCGCTACGTGCAGAACAACTGGTTCTTTTAAGTGAGATCTTAACTGCCTAGTTTTGGCAGGTGCAAAGGTTTCTTTTCTCCTTTCCTCTGCATTTGTATTTTCATTGCATGGAGGACTTATTGGAAGAGTTCAGACTGACCTCTCTCTTGAAAGATTTCATTTTAATTCTAGTAGCTTACAGGAAATTATTATTTTATGTTTTCTGAAATTGTCAACATTTATAGCATAGTTAGATTGTTAAGGGAATAAGGACAGTTTGAGGGAAATTGTTATCAAGAGTTGGGCCAGATAATATATAATTAGCTGTCCCAGTTACTGCCTCTTGGGTAAAATCAAACATGTATGTGAAGGCAGGGATGATGCCTTCTGAACTGTCTGTCTCAGCGTGTGGGATGGATGTCTTAGATGGTCAGTGGTGACTGGAAGAGAAGGGGTCAATGGAGGGAGAGAGGACACAGTCCTAAGTTCTATGCCCTCCTCTTGTGGGTGATTTTCATCTAATTGCAAAGTGACAGGAAAACCATCTTACTCTGAGCATGACAATGGCAGAAGTTTGAGAACCCATCCCAAAAGGTTGGCTGCACTTTGCTCTACTCTTTTCCTTGTGTGTTTTCTACTGGTTAGTGTTGGAAACAACATTGCAAGGAAAGCTTTGATGACACCTATGAATGTTTTTTAAAACCAAAAATTATTTGCTAGTCTACTGACTGAAAGTCATATATTATTTATCTTGTATGTAAGTTTTGATTATAGTGTTAGAGTTTAAGACTGGTAAAAGACCTGAGTAATGAAGTTTGTAATCAGAAATGAAACTCATCTATCCTGTCATTATGAATTTATTTTTATTTTAATGCATTTCCCTGGATTTGTATTAGTCAGATTTCTGTTGCTGTGACAAAAATACCCAAAAGAAATAACTTATGATGAAAAAAAGTTTATTTTGGCTCACAGTTTTAGAGAGTTCAGTCCATGGTCACTTGGCCCCATTGCTTTGGGTCTGTGGCAAAGCAGAGCGATCATGGAGGGGAGTACTCGGGAAAGCAAACTGCTAGCCTCGTGGCAGCGGGGAAGTTGAGGGTAAGAGCCAGACCAAACTTCCTCCAAAAGTATGTCCCTAGTGACCTAACTTGTTTCAATAGGCCCCACCTCTTCAAGGTTTGCTGGCTCTAATCTCCTTGCCAAGTGCTCAACATATGGCCTTCAGGGGACATTTAGGAGCTAGATCACACGAGGCTCAAATCTTTGCTGGATGATCCTGGGGTCTCAGCAGGACGAGGTGGATGCTGGGTAGTTATGAAGTGCTGTTGTGTCAGGAAGATTATTCACTAGGAAGAGAGATATAAACAGAGAAAATATTTTTGAGAATGATAATATCACAGGCTTCAGGTTTAGAGTTCAATCCTTTTGGTGATACTAATATTTGGTAATTATTATATTTATTATTAAATGAAGTAATTACTATTGTATGAAAATGGTCCATGTACTCATATAGTATTGTTTCTCAGAATTAGAGATTTTCATTCCCATTAAGATAGGTATTATGCAATGCTGTTTTAATTTTCCTGGTTCTCAAACTGTGTCAGAGACCTGTGATATTTACCAAATCCTGACTTACAAATGTCAGGCCAGAGAAAGGCTCTGATTACTTATGGCATAGGGGGTCTCATTTCAGGTCTTCATTTATAACTTTCAGAAATGTTATACAAAGCATTAAGGTGGATGTGGTATACACACACACACACACACACACACACACACACACACACACACACACACACACGACCCAAATCTCTGTTATGCTAAGTGATCTAAACAGTGATAGCAATAGTTTGTGGATAAATGTTTAGAACAATTGTTTTCATTTGTGGCTGGCTCTAGGTGTTGTTTGTTATAACAGTGCTCAGTTTATTTAACTTTAAAATTTCGTGTAGTGTGGGTTTGCTGATGAAGAATTATCTGTTAACTTTTATCTGTGTGAAAAAAATCTTGGTTTTGCCTTGTTTTAGAAAGATATTTCCTATAGGCTTAGAATTTTAAGTTGGTCACTTTTTTGTATGTTAATGTTGTTGTGTCATGGTCGTTGGGCTCACATAGCTTCTAATGCAAAGCCTGCTGTCATAATTTCCATTGCTCTACCTGTAGTGTGTTATATGTATTAATTAGCTTTTCTTGTGGTTAATTCTAAAGCATTTCTTTTCCTTTTTGGGCAGTAGCTTGATTATGATGTACTTGTGTTTTCTTCAAGTGATTATGTTTGTTAATTCTTCTTGTGCCTTTCTAGAGGTTCCCAGATCTGTGACTTTATAGTTTTCTTCACATTTGTAAAGCTTTGGCTAGATTCTTCATTTGATTTGTCTTTTCTCTTAGGGCTCCATGTATGTTAGACTGCTTGATGCCCTGTTAATTTTCTTCTTTCCTCTCTGTGCTTCATCTTGAGGAGTTTTCCTGCTGCCCCATCAAGTTCTGTTGTTAATCTAGTCTGATGTGCTTCCATTCTTGCTATTATTTTCTTTCTTGCTTTATAAGTTCTGTTGTTTTGTAGCTTCCATTTTTAAAACAAGTTTGTACTTTTGAACACATTGGCATTTTATATAGCTATTTCCTATACTTGTCTGTTATTTTTCATTTCTGGGTCTGTTTCTATTGACTTATGTTTTTCCTTGTCATAGGTCATGTTTTTCTGCTTCTTTGTAAGCCTAAGCCTATATTTTTCAACAATCTGTTGTAATATTTTACTATTCACATAACATTAGTTCATTCCATCAATTTCCAGTTGTATAATTCAGCAGTGTTTAGCACATTCATGATGTTTCTAGGCTATTTCGTTGTTTGTTTCCAGAACAGTTTATCCTCTGAAGTGTGGGCATGTTGGGAGGAGCAAACATTTTGCATTCTCATTTTCTTTCTGTGACTTTATCCTCTGTTTGACTTTCAGTGGTGTTGCCTGCACAGTTTTTCTGTCTCCTGAATGTTCCTAACATCAGCTAATGCTTGATCATATTCCATGACTCTTTCTGGTGGTACAGTGCTTTGGCTTGTCATGGGTCAATTTCAGGAATCTCTAAAAACAACTGTCTTGTTACTCTTTGTTAAGTGTGTAGATTATAGTCTTGAGTACACGGCTCAAGGTTATAGCAGCCTGGATATATCTGCTTTCTTACAAACTTTTGCACTGTCTGTGTGTCTGACGCTTTTGTATATTTTATAACCATTGTCCAGTTCTTATATTTGAACATATATTTCCCATGTTTTTTAATTATTCTGATATTTTTAACTATATTTATATCTTTTGAGAATGTTTCTCAATTACCACTTTCTTTTCATTCTCTACACTCTTCAATACTGGACAATGTGGCAGATTTTTCACTGTTTACTTCTGTATTTTCTGGTGTCCTTGCCATGCCTGTTCCTTTAATTACATCCCCAGATGAGGAGTTAAGAATTAAGAGCTGAGAACTAAGCGCCTTGCGTCCTGCGCTGGCTACCCTTGACGAACCTTCTCTTGGATGTGCACCATAAATACTTCTTCCACCTGTCCTGTCCTGTTCTAATCTGAAATGTCTCTTCTTCAATACATGCGTTTCTTAGTAATTCAATGGACAGGCATCTTTTAAAATAGAGAGGCTTCCCAGTTGTGATATGCCCTTTTCTATTGTACAAAATAAAATTTCTTTTGTATTTTTGGAAATAATATATACAAACAATTCTACTCTACTTGGATCAACTTGTTGATCAGGTGTGACTTTAAAACTACAGATGTATTCAGATATAAGACATGGGTACTTCATGCTTGGGCAGCACAAGGGGCCCTATCTCACAAAAACTGAAGACATTGTCTCCATCTGAGGGGAAAAATGGCTCTATCAGGTCAGGTTTGTAACTTAGTAACCCTTCTTGTCACCTCTACAGTGCAGGTCTTCGTCATTTCCCAGTTGGATCAAAAAATCTTTGCAAGGAAACAACCAGCATGGGCATTTTTTCTATTTTAAAAAATTATTTAAATAGGTAGGAGGGGGTGGCGCACGCTTTTAATCCCTGCATTTGGGAGGCAGAGGCAGACTGATCCCTGTGATGTCGAGGCCACCCTGGTCTACAGAGCAAGTGCCAGTACAGGCTCCCAAAGCTACAGAGAAACTCTGTCTTTAAAAACCAAAAATAAAAAAAATTTAAATAACATTTTTTCATTTATTTTACATACCAACCAGTTTTCCCTCCCTCCTCTCCTCCTATCCCCTCCCCTTTTCCATCTACTCTGCTTTTTATCTTCTCCTCCTCCATCTCCATTCAGAAAGGGGAAGGCCTCCCATGGGCTTGCACAAAGCATGCCATGAAAACGGAGATTGTGCTTCTGTTTCCTGGCTACCTAGACTCGAATAATCACCCAAACACTACATCAATTACAACCCTGTTTGACAGATAGCTCCAGTTTATTTCTAGCTAGCTCTTACATCTTAAATTAACCCATTTCTATTAATTGTGTATCACCATGAGGCTGTGGCTTACAGTAAGATTCTGGTGTATTTCTCCTTCAGCAGCTACATGATGTCTGCCTGTCTCGCCTTCTTTCTTCCTTCATTCAGTTTAGTTTTCCTGCCTACCTATATTCTACCCTGCTATAAGCCAAAGCAGCTTTTTTATTAACCAATGGTAATAAAACATTCACAGCCTACAGAGGGGGACCCCATGTCAATGGCACATCAAGTTGAGGCAGGACTGAGCTCCTCCCCTGAGTGGGGTGTGGTAATCCAGCATGGGGAACAGGTTACTAACAGCTAGCTAAGTGCCAGGGAGAGGTCCTGCTCCTACTGTTAGAAGCCTTACTAAGGGACTAAGCTACACAATTGTCACACATATGCAGAGGGTATAGGTCGGTTCCATGCAGGCTCCCTAACTGTTGGTCCAGCATTCATGAGCTCTGGAGAGCTCAGACCAGCTGTCTCTGTGGGTTCTTCCATCATGACCCCCCCTTTTATAGTCCTTCCTCCCTTTCTTCCACAAAACTCTGGGAGCTCAGCGCAGTGCTTGTCTGTGGGTCTCTGCCTCTGCTTCCATCAGTTACTGAATAGAATATCTCTTATGGGAATTAGAGAAGTTATCAATCTCCTTACAGTAGATGGCCAGTTCAGGAACACTCCCCATTATTGCTAGGAGTCTTAGTTGGAGCATCCTTGTGGGTTCCTGGGGGTTTCCCTAGCACCAGGTTTCTCCCTAACCCCAAAATGCACCCCCTATCAAGATGTCTCTTTTGTTACTCTCTGCCTCTATCCTGCCTCCATCCTGCCTCCAACCTGCCTCCCACACCCAGCCCCAGCATGGACATTCTTAGCCTGAACAAGACCTTAAGATGAATCCTTTCTCAAGTGACATGATACCATAAATTCTGGAACAGCCATTTAATTGGAAAATTGGACAGAAGAGAAAGGCCCTCCTTGGGCCAGCAAATATTTTCTTGTATGAATCCCTTAAGTGCTATAAATGTGCTGGGGATCTAGAGGATGGAATGGCCTTATCTGAGCCCATGCAAAGCATTTCCCCAGGCTTATCCAGCTGCCTTCAGGAAGTGCTGTGCTGGCTCAAGGCTGGCATTGTGAAGCTAAATTTACCTGAATTTACCATAGGCAACTTCAGATTGACGAGAGAGAGAGAGAGAGAGAGAGAGAGAGAGAGAGAGAGAGAGAGAGCAGGTCTGTCAAAAGTAGATGGGTAGAGTTCAAGCTGGGACTGTATCACCTGACTAGTTGAGATCATTGGCAGTACATGGCTCCCACAGTGTTAAGTGGGGTCATAGAACTGGAGTGAAAACAAGGCGAAAGCTCAGGAATGGTCCGAGAGGTTTTACAGACTTTGGATGAATGAAAAGAGGCACAAAGGTGGCTAATGCCATTTGTCAGTGGCCATTAAGAGCTTTGAAAACAATCTGATTTCATTATGCAAAAAGTTATGTTTAGAGAGGGCACTATAGAGCAAAAGCAAGGTGGACTAGCAAATTTAAAGTCAAGTGCTAGGACAGAAAAAATTAATAAGTAGTTTTAAAAGATGTGTTTGCATTAGAGGCAAAGTGCTGGAGGTCAACAGGTATGAAGGTGGAGGCTCTGAATACCAGCAGGGCTGTGCATAGGAACCACTGGTACTCACTGGTCTGCGTTGTTTTTATTCAAAACCAACTTTTGACTAAGTAATGCAACACTAGGCTTAAAATTTATATAGGAATCATCAATTCCTATGTTTCTATGATTCTTAGACTACAATCCTATTCATTTTTAAATGAATAAACTTCTATACAAACCCATTTGTAGAGTAGGTTTTTTTTCATATAATTTTTGTTGTCCTACCTGGAAATCTACAAAAATAATCTAATAAATCTTGCAGCTAAATTATAAAAATGAAGAGAGATAAGAGAACAGAAAACAGTAAAAGATACAACCAGTCAGTTTCTTCCCCAAACTTAAGACTCACAGTTGAGGGAAATGGCCTTTACTGAAAAGGATGATTGGCTCACTTCCTCCTGCAGATGGAGAGCTTTGTTTGTCACTCTGTTTTAATGTCCACTGGACAGGTGGCCACAGTGTGAGACTCCAGCCTGCTCTACAAATTGTTGTCATCTGTGTCCCCAGAACTTCCAATCTGATAACAAACGGAGTCTTGCTAGTTTAAAAGTCAGAACTCCCAAAGATGCAGGAAACACCTGGCAATATACATTTGCACTTCATACCAAATGCCTGCTTTTCTGATAAACAGCTAACTTTTCCTCATTTATAACCACCTTTAAAAGGTAATTTTAATAAGAATGCACAACTCAAATTTTGATGATCTTCCTGATCACTCACTCTTTAAAAAGTCATATATCAGAGTCAATGAGATGGATCAATTGGTAGAGGTGTCTGCTGCCAAGCCCAACTCCTTGAGTTCCATCCCCAGGACCCACATAAGAAAGGAGAGTAATGACTCTTGCAAGTTGTCCTGTGATCTTTGTAAGAGTGCTTTGGCACACACATATCCCTCTTAAATACATGGATAAATAAATAAATATAATAAAATATTTTAAGGGCCATAAGTCAAAGAATTAAGTGCTAGTCATAATTTCAGCATCACAAGAGGCAAAAGATAATTTCAAAGTGTGAAAGTTTTTGTTTTTATTTTCTTCTATAACATCTAATTCACATTTGAAATTAATAGTAAAATTATTTACATGTACATTATCAACATGATCATACTTTTTTGGATTAAAAAGACCTAGTAAAACTGACTCACTATTTCTTTTAGAGGCAAATTCTGGGTTCCCATTTAGCACAATATTTCCTGCCCAATAAAAGTGGGTTTTTCTGGGTTGGAGAGATGGCTCAGTCAATAAAGTACTTAACACACATTTTGAGACCCTGAATTTGAATCCCTAGCACCCATGCAAAAAGTTGGATGTGGCAGTCCACATCTATAAGCTCAGCACTGGAGAGCTGGGAACAGGGAGGATCCCTGGGACTTGGCCAGCCAGCCTAACTGTCTCAGTGAGCATTAGGTTTAATGAGAGACCTTGTCCCAAGGCAAAGGTGGAGGACTGGTGAGATGGTCAGGAGATGAAAACAATTGCTGTTCAAGCCCAATGACTTGATTTCAATCCCACAGTTGTCTTCTGACAGACAGACACACACTCACTGTGGTATCTACATCCTCACCCTCACATAGTAACAAGTTTTAAAACTCAAGGTGGTATAGGAGGACACCTGATGCTGGTCCGTGGCCTCCACATACATGTATGTGTGTATACAGGTACAGACACAATCTCTCTCTCTCTCTCTCTCTCTCTCTCTCTCTCTCTCTCTCTCTCTCTCTCACACACACACACACACACACACACACACACACACGAGAGAGAGAGAGAGAGAGAGAGAGAACCTGCCAATTCTTAGAATCAATAAATGACTTTAGCAAGCTCATAGAATGCAAAGTTAATATGCCAAAAAAGAAAGATTTCTGTTCCTCAAAAGCAATAACCAAACTTGTAGCTCCTCTAGACTTGCCTACTTTGAATACATGATATGAATGGCATCATGAGAACATACCTCTTCTGTTTCTAGCTTACTTTTTTGTGTGTCTCCTCTGCTCATCCATGTTGTACCATCTTATTTTTATGGGTGAATAGTGTTCCACTGTACAGCAGTACCTCAGTTTGATTGTCCAGTCTCCTGTTGATGGAAATGGGCTGTGACTGCCTTTTGGCTGCTGTGAATACAGTTGTGATAGGTGTCACATGGAAATTTTTCCAAGCACCTGTTTTTGATTTGCAGGATCTGGTGATTTTGTGTTTAACTTTTTGGGGAAGTGTGAAATTGTTTTCCACAGTGGATATGTTTTTAAGATTCCCACAAGCAATGCCCAGAAGCTTTCAATTTCCCTCATAGTGGGCACTCAGTGGTACCTTGTTGTGGTTCAGATTTATATTTTCCTAGTGTACAGTGCTGTGTAGCATCTCTTTATGTGCTTCTTGGCTATTTGTATATTTTCTTTGGGAAATGACTGAGCCTGCAGTTAAAGTATTTTAGTGTTGAATTGTGAAGAGCTCATTTATATTTGGGATATTAGATATTTACTAGTACTGTGTTTTACTAAGATTTTCTACATCCTGTAGGTTTTTTCAAGTTCAGTAGTATCATTTGATACATAAAAGTTCCAAAATTTGGCTACTAGATGGCTTTTATCACTCTTACAGAGAGAGGACACAAGAGCACTTATGTCCTGAGTTTAATTCCCAGTATTCATGCCTAGTGTTTCACAACTATCTATAACTCTAGGACCAAGAGACCCAAGGCTTCCAACTTCTTTGAGCATCTGCATTCATGGGCACATACTTACACAGACACATAATTAAAAAAATAATAAAACATTTTAAAAAGTATTCTAAAATTTGAAAAAATTGAATATATCTATTTTCTTCAATTACTTGTTTTTTTGGGTGTTATCTTTAATTTTATCATTGTTATAGTGTGTGTATGTATGTCTGTGTGTATTTGTATGTATATGTATATGTGTGTGTATGATGTGTGTGTGGATGATCACATACCACCCTATGCTTCTGACTTCCTAAGTCAGAAAACAGCTTAGTTGTGTCTGTTCTCTGCTTCCACCTTTACTTAGTTCTAGGAACTGAATTCAGATAAGTAGGCTTGTATGGCAAACATTTTACTGCTGAGCTCTCTCACCAGCCCCTTTGGTGTTACAGCTAAGAAATAATTGCCAAGCCAAAGACTTAAGATCCCTGGGCTTTCACCCAAGGACTCTGTACTGTAGTTCATAGGTTTAGGACTTTGATATATTTTGCAGTAACTTTTCCTGCACATGGTATGAAGTGAGGATTTGCATGTATATTTCCAGTTTTCTTACATTTTATTAAATAGACCACTTTTTACTCATTGAATGCCTTGGGTCTCATCCACTAATGGCTGCCTAGACTTGCTTCTGAGTTCTTTCTTCTGTTCCATTAGTTTATTCATTCTTAGACCAGCACCAAATTTGTTTACTGTGCCTTTCAGGTAAATTTGGAGATTAGGAACTGTTCTAGTGCAGATGCTTTTCAAGATTGTCTTGGTTACTCAGGGTCCTTGGCAATTTCATATAAATTTATAATATCATCTTTTCTACTTTTTCATGAAAGGTTATCAGATTTATACTTAAAAAATAACTAACACCACAAAATAAACATGTCCTGATAGCTAGCAGCAGAACTTGGAATGTTCTACTGTGAGTTATTGCATCTGAATGAATGGAGAGAGATGTTATTTCAGTGATAGAGTTTTATTGCTAGCTTCTGTTTCTATTGAGGATAATGAAAACCTCATGTCTGGGCCCACGAACAAAACTGGTGTGACCTCTGATATGACCCACCTGTTGTGCTTTCACAATTGATGACGGTCACCTCATGTGAGGGTATGCTGGAGAGGAACATGCTGGCAAGATAGAAAGTAATGCTTACATATTTAAGTCCCAGAAGCTGTGGCCCAGGTCCTGTACAAAAGTAAAAAAGATGAATTTTTCTAAGCAAATATTTTGAGAAAGGACGTTATTAACAGCTGGTTGGCTCACAGCATCTTTTCTCAGGGAGACTCGCTTCTTGGTTGTGAGTGTGCATACTATGCCCCTGCGGGTGAGATAAATGACTTCCTAAGTCAGAACGGGGCAGCTTTTACAACTACAAAGGCTTGATGACCAGTGCCTGGACTTTACTCATTCTCTACTGCGGCTTTTATGGAAAACTAAAGTTATCATTTAGGACTAAACTTAGAAATTATTGATCATTCTTTCAAAGGAAATATAAGCAGATTTATCATTTGGACCTTTATGCTCTGGAGTTTTGTGGAAAGTAGTTTGTCAGCTGAAGAATGATGTCGGTTCTGGGCTGGAGAGAAGGCTTGACAGTTAAGAGCAGTTTTTGTCCTTGTAACAGGTTTGGTTCCCAGCATCACATGGTGGCTCACTACTCTCTGTAACTCCACTTTCAGGGGCTCCTACATCTATTCTGATTTCCTTGGGCTTCTGCACAATCTGGTGCGATACATATACTCAAATACACACACACACACACACACACACACACACACACACACACCCAAAATAAAATATATATTAAAAATTATATCAATGATGCAAATATATTTAAAAATCCCATTACCTTTACACATTTTCATAGTTTACAAATTTTTCCTTTCTCTTTCTTTCTTTCTTTCTTTCTTTCTTTCTTTCTTTCTTTCTTTCTTTCTTTCTTCATTTTAAAAAAGTGTATTGATTCTTAGAGAGATTCTTATACAAATTTCAGTGAGTCAATATCGGTGTTCCAAAATTAAAAAAAACAACAACCCATAACTAAGGTACCTTTGAACATACAGGGTACGATTCCTCATCATGGAACTCCGTGTTATAAAAGCATGAGCACGCCTCCACTTAGGCTTAGGGAAGGATGGTTCCTCGCTAAGCACTATTCAGCCTAAGGCTTCTGTGGAGACCTCACTCTGGTAATTACATGGTCACTAGTGCCTTGTCTGTAGCTTGGTGAAGGTTCTGCCTGTAGAATGAAAGGTCATGATGGTTTTAAAGCTCCAGTTCAAAGTTAGTGGGTGAAGTTTGCTAATGTCTCATACTCTTGAAACCATTGCTGCCTGTGCCAGTGGAGTTGTTTTTTGTTTTTTTGTTTTTTTTTTTAAAGGATTGTACACATGTGAGGGTCAGGAGCACAGTTTATTCTGAGAATTCCCAGGTGGATTTCAGTTAAGCCTCTCCTCTCTCCTCTCCTCTCCTCTCCTCTCCTCTCC
>PVIU01024567.1:0-25340 GCA_004026605.1 Ondatra zibethicus
ACGATTCCCTATGCTGGAGAGGATGTGGAGTAAGGGGAACTCTCATCCATTGCTGGTGGGAATGCAAACTTGTGCAACCACTTTGGAAATCAGTGTGGCGGTTTCTCAGGAAATTGGGAATCAACCTACCTCAGGATCCAGCAATACCACTCTTGGGAATATACCCAAGAGAAGTCCAATCATACTACAAAAGCATTGGAAGTTAATCTTATCAGGAAATAGATACAAAGTGCAGAGCAAAATGCTTGAGCCACTACTGAGGTCATAGCCAGTGACCGCAGGAGAGCATTGTGGCTCCATGTGCTCTTTGTACTTGATATTTTGGTGTTGGACATAAACACTTCTTAAACCATAAGTTTTTCCAGCAATGTAACTGGTGACAATTCTAAAAGAGAATTTAGTGACTTCAGAGCAATACTGGCTCAGGCCTGAAGGCATGTGGTACATTCATTTATATAGTTGCATTTTCATTTTTATCCCTGGACGTGGTAGGAAGACATGGCTGAAATCACCCTTTAGATAGTAAAGATGGTCGCAGGGAATGAGAAGTGGCCACATTTTTTTTTTTGTGTCTTTGCCTTCTCATTTTGAGAAAGTTGAGAAACTGGAATAGTTTTAGGAATACGAATTTGAAAGGCTATTTTAAATGTGGGCATTTCCATAATAGAGATATGTTTTTTTCAAAAAGCAGTGTGCTGACACTGAATGATAAAACCAGATTTCTGTCAGATTTGGAGATGATGGTAAAGAGAAGCAGAATTCAGTGATGACTTAGTAGGAAGCAATGGATGCCTTTACTTCCACAGACAGAATCCTTTTAATATTTGTGACAGCTCGACTCATCCACATTTCCAGTGTGCTATTACCTTGGGTATTCCTCAAACTTTTAATCTGAATTGTGTTATATCATGAGTTGATCTGTCTTGTTACTGTATATTTTTGTGGTTTCAGAATCCTGTGTATAGTTGTGTTGCACGAGCGCACATTGGTGATTAAATGTGATGGGTCCTTATTTGCTCTTTTTTAATCTCTGAGCTCTATGGAGGAAGAATTTATCTAAATATTTAATGCATTGAGGACATTCAGAAATATAGCTGTAGTTTAAAGTGTTTGTCTGTGTTTTATTGACATACTTCACTGCTGGGGATCGCATGCTGTCTCACAGAGAAGCTGTCATTAGGAACAGCAAGGAAGAGACACTTGGACTATACCAACAAAGAGCCCAGAGACTGGAGGAGATGAAGACACATAGGGCCCTGAGATCTACACCTGATGAACAGAACTGCCTCTTCTTCTTCCCTCTGAAGCATCATCTTAGAACTTTCTTATTTCCCTTGCAAATCTATCCCTACTGGCTCTGGTGTCAGTGTCTTACTAACATAAGAATCATTATAAAATGCCATAGGGAAGCCATCATTTCTGAATAAAGGCTGTAATTACATTGCACTTTATACTTGTTTGTTTCTAAGAACTCTGTGCAGTTAGATTTTGAATGTTTGGAATTCCATTTTTCAGTTTATTGCATTGAATCTAATAGATCATTGCCAAGTAGTGTATTACTCATTTTGTATTAAATAGGATCTTTGTGGCTAGTAGGAGGTACAGGAGCCCTTGAAACATGTCATTTGATTATGTCCGTTACTGAACTCATACCGTATGTATTCAATCTATGAAGTTGTTTCATTCACACATCTATCCATTTATTCATTTTTCTAATACAAATATGTTTTGAATCCCTACTATGGACCAAGTACATAGTAATGATTTTGAAGAACAAAAAAAGACAAAGATGAAAAAACTGGCTAATGTTTGTTGATAAATTTTATTAGAGGTACTATATAAGAAAGCTAGGTAGTAGTAACTTCTTAAGGTTGATTCAAGGAGTCTCAGAAAGTATATGCAGATGGGATGATTTTTGGTCCAGAGTTTCTGAAATTGCTTCTGAGGGAAGGTGAAGCTTAAAGGAATTCTGAACAGAATCTAGACAGACACAGAACTGGGACCTGACATTCCAGGGAGACATCTAATATTCCCAAAAGCATTGTGATGAATGCCATTTTAAAAAGGAAATGGAAACACGTCGATATATTTGGTTGTGGGAAGTACTATAGATCAAGCGGATGGAAAGACCCAGCTTAACTCAAGGAGAACTCAGCCTTTTGGGACTGAAGTTTTCCCTGTAAGTAGAGAGTTGGGACACACTGTTATGTCTCATAGGTAAGTAGTGACAGGATGTGAATTTTACAACAGATGCCTTGGCTTTACCATGAGCGAATAAAGTGGGGATGATACTACAAATAGGACCTTAGGAATCCTTGATGCAGGAGGGAGGAGCTTGCTCCTGCCTCAGCTTTCATGTCATGCTTTGTTGATTCCCATCACAGGCTTTACTTTCTCTGAATGGAGAGAGAGGAGTAGTGGAGGGGTGCGTAGAAGGGAGATAAGGGGAGAGGACAGAAATAAAAAAGAAATCTTCTACCATTTTCTGAATCATAGAGTGTAAGGGTTATGTCCACTTGGGGCATTGATTGTGGAACTGAGGTCGCAGGTAGCTTTGAATGGTCTTGAAGATGACATGAGAAGATGCATTAAAAGAGAATAATACTTGATGATGTTAATGGAGCTAGAGAACTTTTTTAGATGGAAATTAACAGTAGTGAATATGATGTAGATATCAGGAATGGCTGGTATCTTCGTCGAATACTGGAAAAATCGGGGTGATATAAGAAATATGGTAAGACGGATTTGAACAGAAATTAGGTTGGCTTCACATTAGTGGATTGTGACTTGATGTATATCTATTGAAAACCTGAAAGAGACGTAACAATTGTGAAATGTTCTTTGTGTACACTATGTATGCTAAAGCCCTTGTATTTAAACTTTAAAAATAGCTACCATTAGGTCAGTGCAGAACAATCACCATTCACACATGAGGAAAGGGATGGTCTTATATAAGGGATGGTCAAGCTGATATTGAACATTCTGGAGCTGGAAAGTTATCTTGGGTTAATCAATAGCAGAGTTCAAACATATTAGCACTGTTTCATAAGGTTTCCAAATTAAAAAAAAATAAAATAGGATATTTATTTATTTCTAGCTGTGTTAGCATTTAAGTCAAGGAAGACTCAAGTTGATACATATGTGTCTACTGGCCACCAAGCAGAAACTATTTTAAAAAATGTGGTTGAAGTTTGAGCCATGGTTATTTTGGCTGTAATTCATAAGGTTTTCAAATAAAGCACTGGTGCTTAAATGCTACCTGACACTGTCCAGATTTATAGTACAACTCATAAGTAGGGGACCTTGACTAGTTTAGTGAAGGAAGTAGGAAAATCTTGGAGAAGAGAGAAGTCGGGCTCATTTTGAAATGTACTACGACCTTGGAATATAGTAGCTTTTTTTTTTCATCTCCAACTGTATCTTAATCACCATGTAGCCCAGGGGAGCCAAACATTTTTATATGTTTTAACAAGCTAAGTGATATTATAAAAGTGCTGCTAGAAGGATTTATTTTAATTGGAAGTTAAGACATCTCGGTCTTAAATCACAGTGCATTACTTAAGAGATATGTTTCAGGTTAGCTTTCATAAGTGCAGTCACTAATTTTTCTTTGGCCATCAAATAATCCCTGGTATTAAAGTTTTACCGATATTCACTTGTTTTAACATCAGACTTCTTAAATGTTTAAACCATACATTCAAAATATGCTTAGGGTTTACATGTGCTGTTTAATGTGATTTAACATTATATTTTTCACATTTGACTGTTTTCCCTGCAGTGGTGTTACATGCTAGAGGGAAATACTCTGCTCTACTGCAGTGAACATTTGGAAAGGGTGGACTTGGTGGGTTAGGAAAGGTTCTCAGGCAGTATCTAGAAACATTTGAAGGCTAGTTTTTACATAGGCTAGTCTTTACAGAGAAATGGGCTGTGTTTCTGGGGTTTGCAGTGCTTCAGGGGTGCTGAAAAAAGTCCCCAAATCCTCCACTGTAAAACATCATGTAGCTCCAGAAGTGTTAGTGTTCGGAAATTCCCCTGAGTGCCTCTGCTAATGAAAGTTACCTCCTGACATCTAGGGTGGAAACATAGATGTAGAAGGTGAAGAAGGGAGAGAGGCAATTGAAAAGATAAATGGGGTGGTAACTTAGTGTTGAAAATGGGATAAAGAGAGAAGTTGATACCATTCTACTTAAAGGAGTATAGCCTGTGGTATTGAGAGCGCTGTGTCTGCATATTAAGGAAAGACTACATTCCTCTGCTCTTACTAAAGACATGTAAACATGACTGGTGCTGAGTAGAAGATAGGCTAAGCCATCTCCCAGAGGGGTCTGAGCTTATCCTTAGGGAGCTGGAGAAGACTAGAGCTCAGGAGGTAGGGAGTAGGTTGTCGACATAAGGAAGATGTCACAAGTGCTCTGGCCATTTTGTCAAGCACCATTGGATTAAATTTCAGTTATCCTTAATGTGTTTTAATGATGACCGCTACTGTGGACCAGAGACAAATCATTTGATATTACCGAAGAGAAAAATTCTTATGATATGGACTGTATTAGTTACTTTCTGTTGCTGTGATAAAACACTGTGACCAAAAGTAACTTATGGAAAATTGTATTATGTTGGCTTACAGTTCCTGAAGGAGAGTCCTTAGTGGTATGGAGCCCACTGGAACAAATAGCTCAGAGATAACATCTTCTACTTTGGCCCGAAAACACAGAAAACAAATTGGTAATGGGGCTATGCGGTAAACTCTCATAAGCCTGCCCCTGTGACATAATTCTTCCCTCAGGACTGCACCTATTAACCTTCCCAAGCAGCTCCAACAACTTTATAATGTTCAAATACCTTAGTCTCTGTGGGGCATTCTGACTTAAACCACCACACCAATGAATAAGAATCATCTTGAAAGATTCATTATAAGATGTATAAGGACATTTTAATAGAAAATAGATATGAAGTATTTTATGAAATATATTTTGTAAGTTTGATACAAAATATCAGAGACTTCTGATTCTTATTTGTATAGATAGTCCATATTTATTTGGAACAAGATAATTAAGAGGACACAAGACTGTGAAAATACATACAACTAAAATGTTGTAAAATGAAGGCATGTTACATTTATCTTGCTAAACTGTGGTTGTTGGTATTTTGTTGTACTTGCCTGGATGAGGTGTTATTTCAGGGTCACAATATGACTTTATCTGCATATGAAGTCTTGCTATCTTAAGAATATTTTATAAATGTCAGTTTGTAAAAGAATACTAAATTTCTAATTTTACATATTTAATTTTTAGGAAGCAAAGCATCAAATTGACAAATTACAAGAAGGGATAATTTAATTTTGTCTTATGTTAATGACATCACATTGTATCCTGTAGTAAATGTGAGATCTACTTGAACCCTAATAAAATATAAACAATGATAGTTGAACAAAGATAAAGAATTAAAAGGAAAAAATTAAGCACTAATTTTTGCAAATATGTACAGTGAAATATTCCTGGGGAGAAAGTTAGTATCCAACCCACAGGTGACTTTTCCTTTCATGTAAAAATTGATATCCTAACAAAAGTGCTTATTTGAATAAACGATTTGAGTCTTGTTCTTTTAGTTAGAGAGATTCTGCACTAAGATCAACTTAATGTCTCAAAAGAAATGAACATAACTGAAAGTTCATCCAAGAAGATTACCTCAAAGTGTCCTTAGTATTATATTGGCTTTAAACAGTCACAAGTATATATTAATATTAAAGAGTAAAAAGGTAATGCAGCACAAGGGGCCCAATTGCTACTATGAGGGGGCTATAGTCAATGGTAACTTAGTTCAGATGGAGGTATATAACTTGTGTGCCTGTCAGTGTTTGTTAACTTGGGAGGCATTCGCTTGCCTTGTGATAATTGGGTATTGGTTTTGTAGGGCATGCTTGCTTACTGGTGTTTAGTTACTTTTTAAGCTTATGCTGTAAATTAAATGTATCATTTGATATGGCTATAATAACTTCTTTGCTTTGGCTGATACAGGCATTTCTGTCTTCTTGTAAGACTTAATATTTTCTGGGCAATATTTTCAAAAGTAGACTTCAGAGGCTTTTGTTCCAGGGACCCTGATCCATCTCCTACTGCTTTTGACTTTAATGTAGTTTTCATCTTGGGCAAGGTACTGTTGTCATGGGTCATGCTAACTGGATGGTTCATATTGCAACCGACACGGCTTCCATGGGAGCACCTTGCCAAGCTTTGCTCATTTACATGTACTTCCACACCAACTGTTCACACAGAGAGTGTGACTTTGTGGTGTTACGAGGCACATAAACTTTAAAAATTAAATAATAAGCAATGTCTCATGCTTTTTTTCCTGCAAAATAAAACAGGTCAGTTTTGTTGTTATCTACTTAACATTTTTAAATTCCATTTTATATTTATTACATTACTTTTTGTGCGTGTGTGCTTTGGTGTTTTGCCTGTATGTGTATAGTGAGGTTGTTAGATCTTGGAGTTATAGACAGTTGTGAGCTGTCATGTGGATGCTGGGAATTGAACCTGGGTCCTCTAGAAGAGCAGTCAGTGCTCTTAACCACTGAGCCATCTACCGTGCCCCTATTATATTACTCTTAATTTAATTTAACTTCCATTAGGTGCTTTTCAATAGCTTTGGAAGGGAAGAGTAGGGGTATCTACAAGTGTGTTTATTGTCACAGCACTAACCGAAGGGAGCAGCTCTGCCACCTAACACATGCACATAGCCTGTTTTTCCTCATACTTTTATCAATTTTTATCTCATTTCCTCACCACTCTCCACTTTCTTTCAATCTTTAGAGAAACTCAGCTAAATTTGTGCCCAGAACTTCAGCAGGAATCAGCAGTGCTAAGACAGTGGCCTTTCCTGGCCTTATTTCCTCCCTCCCTCCTGCCCTCCCTCCTTCATTCCCTCTAAAGTATGGAGCACCTCATCCTGCCAACCTCACAGTAGTTGCCAGAGCCTCAGCAGATAACCCATTAGGGCCACACAGGTTCTGTCTTCTAAAATTTTATCTTAATAAAATTAGGGTGGGGTTATCAGAGAAGGGAATGGAGTAAACTATATTTTTGACAGAAACTGAGTGATTGGATAATGAAACCATACCTTGATAATTTGAACAAAAAGGGCAAAACATGATCCTTTCTTCAGCATTTTTTTAAAGCACGTGGTAGAAAGTGAAGGAAGAGAGGCTTTCCTATCAAGGCCTTGCCAAGCTCGGTTTTGGATAATGGCTATTTATCCACCCTGTCCTCTGAGTCTTTACGAGTATTGACAACATCCTGTCACGGTGACTTTTTTTTTCCATCTATTCTCTAGGTGAAACATATTCTGAGTCCAGATTACTTTTCATGACTTGTCTCTGAACTAAAGTTTCTGCTCTTACAAGCTGTTCAAATTTGTAAGATCCTTACAGACATTACTGTCTCTCCTTGACTCTGTGTTTGTATAGGTTCTCTGTCTTGGATTTTCCACTCTTGTCCTTGATGTGACCCAGACAGACCAACTGCTGATCTTTAACAAACCTTCAAGTCTTTTTATGTTTGAGGATGCAGCACATTTGATGCTTCCTTCATACCTTTCAACGATAGGATTGAGATTTTTGCATCTTTCTCCCAGGCACCGCTCACTGCAATCTTTGTCTTGCTGATGATGACTAAGTCTACACATCTTCCAGCTCTGAAATTTCTGCTATACAATGAAGAATTAGTTTCCACAGTCATATCTATTCCAACCCTTTCTATAGTAGACTTGGATAAAATGGGCAAGGTTCCATTTGAAGGGAAGTCTAGGGGTCTTCCTTGGAATTCACTCCCTATTCCTTGGTAGACAGAACCAGACTAAAGCTGTGGGACCATGATTGGGATGAGAGGTTAGTCTCTTTGCCTGCAAGTGATCCAAGTATTTTCAGTGCTCATCTTAAAAGATTTGAGGGATAGGAAAAGCCCACCCTACCCTTTCTCATAGAAGAGAAAGACTCTATGTATGTAAATAATCTTCACTTTCCTTTAGCATACCTCTCAGAGCCTCTTTGTGTAGTAAGGGAGAAGGATTTACAAGGATGAAGTCCTTTCTGGTGTAGCACCTTCTTGGGCATGATTGTTGTGCGGTACGTGTATGTGGTTGACCCGAATGTTGTTAATGAGATCACTACAGGGCATCTATAACATCTAGGGGACAGTGAACCTTTCAGTTTCCATCTCACATCACAAGAACAATAGTGAGCTAAGAAAATTCCTAGTATGGTCAAGTAGTGAGTCCTAATTGAAAGACGGGCTGTATGACTCAGTTAATGTAACATAGACATACTGTATATTACTGGGAACTTTTCATTATTGTGATTCATATGTCTCTATGTGCATATCTACATGTAATTAGGATGAAACTTGTCCAGCTTGACAGGACTTGTAAATTGTGCATTCACCTAATTTGATCTATTATTTTAGTATCCAGTGAAGCCCTGTTTAACTTAGAAGAGCAAACTTGATGACAAAGGACAGATTTCAACCCCGTTGCATTCCACTTAGCTTTCTTCAAACCTTGTTCTTCATCTGCTATGGTGGCAACTTTCTTGATGGTTCTTACTCCTCTTGAAATGCTCTTAAAATGCCCCAGTCATTTTCTTTCTGAGATGGCATCTTCTCAATTTTTGCATTAGCAATGCAGTTCCAGTGCTCACTGAGTGATCTGTTATGTGCAAAAATATAGATAAAAAGAATGCCTTAGGAATCTAAGCAGGTTTTTATTTTTTACTTAAAATTTTTGGATGTTTCTTAATTTGTATTTTGAAAGTGTAATTCTTGTACATATGGTCAAAGTTGTCACGACTTGTGATAGTGTTGCCCTAATGGATTGTAAAGAAGAAACAGTGTAGAAAAGGGAAAAGGTGTTTCAGTTTTAAGGAGTCCTCCAAATTCCCTTTATGTTTGTACAAATGATATTAAGCTATGAAGTCACACAGACATTTAGTATTTATATACAAGGCACATTGTGGTTTAGGTGGGCAACAAAAGTCAATTTTCTCTCACAGCTCTTTAAGTTGGAGTTCGTGAATGGTAGGGGTGGGAGGGTGCATTATTCATTCAAGAAGGATTCTAAAGAAAACCCTGCTGGATATGTGCAGGGATTCACAGTCATGGATGCTACTATAGTTTAGAAATTGTGGAATTTAGTGTGTTGCATAATTTTGTCTCTCTGTTTTCCAAATGAGTTACCTAGAAAACTGCAGACCTGTTGGCTTATGGGAGTCTACATCTCCACTTCCCCTTGTCTTAGGGTACACATATATAGCTCTTTTGAAGTTTTCGGTTTCTGTGAAGGAAAAGTTTTTGGCTTCAGTTTTATTGCTGGGATTTTATGAGAACAGAACAACTGACTGTAAAATGTGGTAATAGGAAGGCATGTTAGGATTATTACGATATGGCCTTCAGCTCTTCCATATCTTCCTGTCACGGGTTTGTGTAGTTTATCCCAGGAAAGCACCTGGAATTGAAAGTGGAACAGGAGAAACTCTTGTTCCTCTTTCTGTGGCAACCATTAGTTCCATGGTGTGTTGTGTTGACCTAGCACTTATAGTACTTGCAGTGGGGCAGACTCAGCAGCAGAGTGGGAGGTACCTGGTCCTCTGTGCTCAGTGATTGGCTCGGGTATTGGCACTTGCAGTGTAAAGCACTGAGTTTTCAACTGAGGCTTTTGGTGTAACATTGAAGACAGAAGAATATAGACTATGACATTAAAAAGCAAAAAAATGCCCTCAGCTTTCAATATTAGATGGAATTCATTCAGAAAAAGAAGTGAGAAGATGTCCAGGTGATTGTACATTAATAATTAATGAGAAATAATTGCTTAATTTTTCAGTTAAAGCACTTTATTTTAATGGAACGTTTTGAATTAAGAAACATACCCGTATGTTTTTCTTGACCGTAATAGCCACAGTGTATCTTATCAGATAATTAATTCTCACAAACATAATAAGCAACCAAGAGGGTATCAGTGACACTGTCATAACGAAACAGTTGTCTCAACCTTAACAGAAGAGCGGCCAAAGTCCACGTTGCTTCTTGCAAAGGAGCTGCCACTCTGTTACTTTAGTAATGCAGGCAGACATTTCTGTGAACAGAAGTCGAAGCGGGGAAGGAAGAAGACAGGCACAGACAATATTAGGGAAAGCCTGCAAACAGATTTAGAAGGGCGTGTATACAGCTGCCGTGAGCGGTGGTGGGCCCAGCTCCTAACTGGATACAGCAAATGCCTAGTAATGTCTGTGTTGATCTTTAATGAGGAAAAGTGACTGAAGGACTCAGCTTTGTTTTCTAATTTAGGGAAATTATCTGGTGAGGCACATAGAAGAGAATCAGTCTACTTTTTATTTCTTTCCTGCCTTGTGAAGTAATTTCATTAAGAGCAAATTCAGGTTGTGCAATTGATGTGGTCTTTTCTGGTCACTGTGCACCCCACTAGTGACATGCAGCAACTTCGTGGTGAAGGATGTCCTCAGTCCTTCGGATTGAAGCTGCTGCATCTGAGAGAGGACTAGTGTAAAATGTGATTTTGTTTCTGAGTATAATGTTGCTTATTTCAAATGAATGTAAATGAGAAAAATATTACTCCACTTAAAAATGCCTGGGAAATAATAGACCTTTGTAAAATAAAACTGAAATGCACTTGGTTTTTTATGAACAATCAAATATGAATATATATTTTTTGTCTTTACTGATTTTCTTTCTTCTTTTTGTATTTTGCAAAACTAAAGTGAACTCACTGGTAGATTTTAGTGTTCAGAAAAGAAATCATGAAACCCTTTATTCTACCTGATGATTCAGTTGTACACAGTTGGTAGGAGTGAGTGGTGCTGCTTTATTGTTAGGAGTTGTGCAGTGTACTCACACCCCATTAAACTGAAATGAACCTCGATGGTCATGGTGCATGAGAGATTTATTTAAAATTAGGTGGAAAAGTATTGGGGATATGACTGGGTGGCTGTTCCAAAGCAGCTTCCAGTTGTCTACAGAACAGTATTGTGTGATAGACAGACAGCTGTAGCTCAAGATGCGTCGACACCAAAGCTGCCCTGAGGTATAAGACCTGGCAATCTTGGCAAATGGGTCACAAACGCCTTTTCAGGCTACTCATCCAATGTTGCCTGTCTTAGGGTTGAATGATGCACAGGAATCTGCTTCCTCATATTTTTCCTGTGAACAGTTGGGTAGGGTGATACCTGCTTTGTGTTTGTATCTGTAATGTTTATTTCTATGATCTGCTTTCACTGAAGGAAAGATTGATGTCTTCAACATACTATTATTACAGTGGGAAAATATCTGTAGTCCCCAAGAAAATCTTGCAGAGTGTGTGCTACTGGCGTGCAGGTAGACTGTGCTTCAGAAGAGCAGTTTCACACTGTGCTGACTGAAAACGAGGTTACAACCTTTTGTCCTTTTCAAACAAAAATTAACAGAAACTTACGAAATACAAACCTGAAATGATTTGTTTGTTGATGATGGTAACATTCTTGTCTTTCAACTTTTTTTTTCTGAAAAGAAATTTGGAGTATATACAAGTTTTGTACAGTACACTAGTGTTCATATTCCAGGATGTTTTGTTAAAAAATATAATCAAAGGAACAAAAATATCAGATTTACTCTTCATGTCTTTGTCTCCTTAGTATGGGTATTACAGTTATGTACTATAGTGCCCATCTTGAAATTTCTCTTTGTCATCGTCTGGGAAAATTTATTAGTAGTGTGAAATGTCAAGTTCAAGTGCCAGGCTGGTGGCCAGGAAGGTAGAGAGGTGCATCAGCTTGGCAAAGTGCAGTCATTAAAAAGAGGCTCATGCATTTCAGTTTCCTTTTTCATATGTGAAGACCTCATTAGTAACAGGCATACTCCTTCTTTTGTGACTTGGTCTGCGGGCCAGTTTCAGGGTAAAATCTCATCACAGCTTTACTTTCACAGGTACAAACTGAACACAGTTTACAGCCATGGCCAGAAGCCAGGGTGTCATTGTCCTAGAAGAGAACAGAGTTTCCTGGTTTTCCAATTTTCTTAGCATTAGCATTCTATCTGTGATTGATTTTTCACCTTTGCATTATAACCAACAAAACACATGCATTAATTTGTGTTGGGAAGAAAATCAAGATTTTCAGGTGTGCGCCTACTTGATTATGTTTGAAAAACACTCTTCTCATCACCAACGTCGATCAATTGAAAAGTTCCTTTTCAGCTAAAAATGAGTTTGGAGAGTCAAGCCATTTCAAAACTTCAGTGATACAGAATTTTACTTCATAAAGTTTATTTCCCACCCAAGTTTATTTTTTCAATGTAAATATCTAATTCTTTTGAGACATCATGGGTTCTGCTATAATGTAGGAGAACAGATATTTTATTTTTTTATTTTTTTAGATTCCAGATATCAGGGGTTCCTTTCCCAGGCTGTCTTCACTCACTTTAATGAATATGCTCCTATGTGAGACACGAGCACTTGCTACAGAAAGCTAGTATTAGAAAATGGTAGTATTGTAGAACCAAAATTTAAAAACTACTTTCAAAATGTAAAATAAATAGTCTTTCCAATAGTTAATACCCATCTTTACATTTGAAATTGATAAACTCGAATGCTTATAGGTTAGAATCAAGAGTCCCATGTAAAGGTGTATTCCAGAAATTGGAAGGCAGAGTCAAGAGATCAAAATTGTCACATTGGGAAGGCTGGAAAAGCCTAGTGGGAGTTCTTATGAAGGAACTTGCAGTAATTTTTTATATAAAGAATCTATAGATTTATCAAATATTGTAGTAAATTGGTTTCTTATAGCTCTATTATAATAAGCTTTTCTTATAACAGTCAAAAAACTCCATTTTTTAGGTATTTTTTTATTTCTGTAGTTTGGATCATCCTGATGTTATGTGTGATCAGTTACCTTGTAATTAGACAACCTCTTAGGATCTGAAATAGGCTAAATCAAATCAGGTCATCATTTACATTTTCTTCATGATATTCTGAATGTGGGTGCTCACAGAGGAG
This sequence comes from Ondatra zibethicus, assembly GCA_004026605.1. Classification (NCBI taxonomy): domain Eukaryota; kingdom Metazoa; phylum Chordata; class Mammalia; order Rodentia; family Cricetidae; genus Ondatra; species Ondatra zibethicus. The sequence continues at coordinate 13,033 of PVIU01024567.1, forward strand.
ACAATCAGAAGCAGACCTCTTTAAATCTTTTAAACTTAGAAGAAGACTGACAATGACTATAGATAACATTAAACACAAATAAAGCAATTAGGATTGACACCTGCAATAGAACAATGGGAGTAAGTGAGTTCACTCTTTTAACCTTTGGTTCCACACTACTGTGTTCCTCAAATGTGTCCCATATGATCATTTATTTTAGAATCTGAAGCCTGGTAGCAATTGTGCCCTGCTGCAGTATTGCATTGGAAAGAGGGCTGCTATTTTAAGAGCCTCTGAGTTGATGGTGCACGCGTAGTGACTTAACTACTGTTTGGCGTACTTTGAAACTGGTTTCCTTACACTTCTTGATGATAATATTCTAACTCTGTTTTATATGGCAATTTGATTGTATTATTTTTGATCTGGGAAATAGAAAAGTAGATTAGTTTCCACACAGCTGTGTTAATTAACGTATTTATAATTTAAAAATTGGTAGTTGAGGAAATTCTAGTCCTGGGTTTTATTGGCTACATGCAACTTGTATGATGGCTAGCTGGCTATGTGTCATCAGAATATTCTAGTTCTTTTGTGTAATGACGGCATAACACCCTTCAAATATATGACATTATACCAAGTTATCAGTCATTCGCTTCTTTCTCTTAGCAACTGGAAATAGAGTTCTCTCAGTTACTGATACTGATAGTCATCAGTGTGTGTGTGTAGACAGAGACTATTCTTTTGTTTCCTGGTCACCCTGACCAAAATAATCATACAGAAACTATATGAATTACAACCCTGTTCTGCCGATGATTCAGGAATATTTCTAACTAGCTCTTACATCTTGAATTAACCCATTTCTACTAAACTGTATATCGCCACAAGGTTGTGGCCTACCGGCAAGGTTCCAGCATGTCCTTCTCCTTTGGCAGCTACATGGCATCTCTTTTTTATTCCACATACTCTCTCTTTCTATTTCTGTTCTGATTTCCCACCTGGCTTTGCTCTGCTAAGCCATTGGCTGAAACAGCGTTATTTATTAACTAATGATAACAAAACATATTCATAGCATACAGATGGGAATCCCACATTATGTGTGGAAACAACCTTTTCCCATAAGGCTAGCTGTAGTGAAGTATGGGTAATCTTAATAGAGTCTTCAAACACAAACAAAGTCTGTCCCAAACTAACTGTCCTTGATGGATTCCACAAAATTGCAAGATTGCCTTTTGTCCCTCTAACATTCATTATGTGAAGGTTGGAAATAGCTTAGGAGAGGCAGCAAGAGCAGCCAGAGCCCTGAACTGCAGGGCCACCTCTCCAGCACCTCCTTTGTTACTTAGTTTATGTCCCTCAAACAAGGCATATGACTGGAAAATTCTTTGTACCAGTGAGGGAGAATGATCACTCCAAAGTCAGAGGGAATCAAGAAACTCTGTTATGTAACTTCAGAATTTCAACAAGAATTCATTGAAATTCTGAGGTTAAATACCTAGGAGTGTAATAAATCACGCTAAAGCAGTTGGCCAGAAAGCACAGCTTACATCTGGAATTTGGGGTACTGTAGACCTTCCCAATGAAAGCTTTGCAGAAAACATTCTCCTGAGCCTTGGCTGACATAGGTATGTTGTGTCTAGGCCAGGGTGCCTATTGGGGAGGAATGGCTTTACACCTTACCTGCTTCATAGTCTCATTATTGGCTCTTTAACTAACGCCAGCTACATTTCTAAGCCATGTTTAGGAATCTTGAAGCTCATACTGTCTGTCTTACATTTTAACAGGTGAAGTGAAACTATATCTTATTAAAATATTTGAATGATTACTTAAAATACTACATGGAAAAACAACCTTGCCAAAAATAGAAGGCGCTAATGATAGTGCATGATAGCACAAGGTAGGCTCACCTTGAGAACTGTGGAAGAGTCTTGGCAGATTAATGGGCTTGAGAGGAGTTCCACCTTCCTAAAGGCATCACCCAAGGGTGAATTGTGATGAGATGTGTGACAGCAGACTAGTTATTATAGACACATACTAAGTTTACTTTATTTTATTTCTTCTCAACCCAAATATTATTGGTTTTCTTGGTAAGATATGTTCATCCTTGTAACCCTTAGTGCTGATTTATGAAGAATTGAAAATACATTTAAGTTTACAGTGCTTGAGGGTTTGTCACAAATGTAATCTGTATTTGTGTTTTTTTAAGATTAGCTTAATTTCATAGACTATAAGATAAGTAACTTGTAATAAATGCATAAGTCGATGCCTCATTCGTAAAAGCTTCTTTGTTGCAGCAGTGTCTTAGTTCAGCAAGAAAAAGAAGCCAGATAAGCAAGATCTATGTGCAGAATCAAGTGTGAAGCAACGATAATTGCAAAGAAACAGTGTAGAACAGTGAGGAGTTGGCTTTATTTGGAGGAATCTGAGCCAGAGTGTCCATCGATTCTAGAATTTCCCAAGATAGAGCTATTGCTTTTGATGCGACAAACTTGAATATTCTTTGGAGCTTATTCACAAGGCTTGCTTATCATAGATGGTGGGTAGGGTGCGACTGACATAATATTGGTGAGATCAGGAATTCTATGTATGTCCTGTCATGCACAGGCGTGTATTTTCAAAAATCACAAAATGCCCTCTGACCTAAAGTGTGAGTAGTGGGAGACCCTGCCCTGAAAGGACGTGTGTTTTATCCAGGGAGACAGTGGAGATGCTGCTGTGTGTAGAGTCTAGACAGATATGTGGTGTAGCAATGTCCCAGGGTGCTGAGGGGACAAATGAAGAGAGCATGTGACACAGTTGGTCTTCCTCAGGGCAAAATGAAAGGAAGAGTGATTTCTAGGTCGAAAGCCTTACACATGTTGGATAACATTATTTTATCTGTGAAGCAGGAGCCCGGAGCATCAGTCTTCATGAGGTCAGAGGTTAGAGCAGGCCAGGCTGCTGGAGACAGGTACAGGTAGGAAATTGATTGAGAGATGGCATAAGGGTCCATTTGAGGTTGTAAATCATGAGTTTTTGATCATACTAGCTCTTACACTGCTGTGATTTTTCTTAGGTAGGGTCGTCCCCTCAAAACAGGAAGGGAAAATGATATGATTTAAACCAGGTTGGGGATCCTTTAGGCCAGTGCAGTGCAGTGAATGTTCAGGAACCTTCAGGGCAGTTTTCAGAGCAGTTTCCCTACTGGGGCCCTGGGATGTTCAGTGAAGGATGACAAGCCGCTAAGAAAGAATTGTTTTCCCACATGCTTCTGGGTGCGTCTGCTGCCTTTTGCCTGTGTTGTGACTGCCTTGGTGTCTTCATCACAGTACATCTCACAGAGGTGTTTAGGAAATCCTAGGTACCATTTGTCTGGGGAGTTGGAATCACAGCTATTTAAGAATCAGTGTCTCCACATCCCTTTAGATTCCCTTCTGTCTTTTTGTCTTGCAAGTAATGCCTCTGAAAAGAGATCTTTTGTAATATTTTTAGATCTACCTCAAAAAGCAGCCTTTACTCTCTATGCTTCCCAAAACCTCAGAGACTAAAAGCTGACAGAGACTCTGCAGCAGACTTTAAAGCAACATTTTCTTTCACGGAAAGATGAACTATGACGTGGTTATAAAATGACTTCAAGAAATAAGTGGTATTCATCCCTTTTGCGATCCCAAGGGGTTCACCTCCGCTTAGCAGAAGGAATTTTTATGCAAAATAACCTCAGGTTCCTTTACTAATTCTTACTATGTTCATCTAGGATATGACCTATGCATCCTGTTGTATATTCATAAATGCTCCTGTTTCTCAAATGCAAAAATATACTTTCTCCCTTTCATAATTCTCTTTGGACATTAACAGAAACTTTCAGGGTCTTATCTAAAACTCCCAAGTAATTGGGGTTCCATACTGATGTTTCAGAGTGATGGGCAATGGCCAGTGATTTTGTAAAATTGGAGTCTTAATAATTCAGATTGTATTTTTAGCACTAGAAAGTAGGGAGACCTGAATATGGTCAGTGAAGCCCTGTTGGTTGACCTGGGTGTCTATGGCATGCCTGAGTCTGGCAAGAAGCCTTAGGACTCTGAAATGTTTTCTAAGTTAACAGGGGGCTGGCACATCAGCTGTCAGCCCCAGCTTCTGTTTATGCTGAGAACAATAGACATGTGCTAGAGCAGTAATTATTGGTTGATTTTCTTCTATAATAAGTGTCTTAATAATCTGTCACAAAACCAACTTAAATTGCTCTGATGTTGCCTGTACCAGTTAAATTGGGGAAGCTGCAGCAAGAAATGTTTTAGTTTATTTCTGCATGCATTCACTATTGGTAAATAGTGTAATTAAATTCTTGTTTGCAGGTTTTTACAAAGGTTATTTCTGTATGGGAAGACCCTTTGTTTTCTGACTTAGTACCATGAGCTGTAAATTAGAGGGGGAATTGTTGGTAAATAAGGCCTTCATTGTCTCTGCTGCTTTGGAAAGCCTCCCCTATTCCTGGAGCTTGCATACTGTGTTTCTCTAGAAAAGCATACATAATCTGACCCAAGTGAGCTGGTTCCAACGTCCACTTTGGCCCAAGAGGACAATTAGAGAGGGGATATTCGAAGATGCTCTGTTTCTGTGTAATGTATCTCAGAGGTGAGATAGTATTTACATAACACATGGGACCCCTTAATAGAACTGGAAGTAAATGAGGGTAAAGGCCCTATCCTCTTGATGACTGACTCCCTGAGTTTCTGATTGGAGTGTGTGGCAGCTCACAGAGGAGAGGAATACAATGTTGCACGGCAATGCTGGCAGAGTTATTCTCAAGAACTAAGCACACAGTAGGAATGTTATTATCTTCTGCTCCTCCTAGAGCTCACTTCATTTAAGTTCTTCACAGCTTTGTTTTTATCTACAAGCCAAGGAGTTGAATCCTGAGCTCTTTCAGTGCCAGGGTCCAATTACTGTCAGCTCAGGTTTGCTATGTGCACAGGGCCAGGCCACGGCTTGGTGCTTATCTATTATGATGGTTGCCTGCTTGGACATGACTTCACAGCCCTAGGCTTTCGGGCGTTTGTATTTTCAGACAGCTGACTGAGGAGTGTTTTCTATTGGTGAGGCCACTGCCTGGAAACGTAGAGATCACTCATGGTCAAGGTTGAACTCAGACAGGGGCATAATGGATCCCTCGTGTCCGGCCAGTAGGCATGTATGCAGATGTTTCCTTGACTCCGAAAGGAAGACAGATTTTATTTTTTAAGTGAATTTAATATGTAAAAGTAAGTCCCCTTGAGTACTTACTACATATATTCAGCTGGAAATATTCCAGCAGCCAAGAATTTTTAATATCCACAAAATGTTGTTAATCCTAATGGTTACCCAACATTGAATAAGAAGATATGGAAGATTATTGCTGTACACTGTCTGGCTTAAAGTGTGACTGTATGGAGAAATACATTTACATGGAAATAAAAGGGGATCTCAGTTTAGTGGGAAATATTTAGAGGGAACAGAGATTCATACCTAAATTTTCTTATTACTTAAATAATTGTATTTGCTTTAAAGTGTTTTGAATGCCTCTAATGTGCAGGTACTGCACAGAATAAAGCTATGCCGTAAATCTTACAGACTTGGAATACTAATGCACCTAGCAGGGTACTCATCTAATTGAGAATAATGCTGGCAGTTTTCAAACATAGCTGTTAAATCATCACTTCTTTTTAAAACAACACTGTCTTAGAGGGAAGTAATTTCCTTTTTAGTTTGCTTTTTATCTTTCTCATTGTTCATTATATACTCACATAAAGATTAACGAAAGCTAAGAGCCTTTAAAACAAAATATTTAATACCAAGGAAATGTTTTTTAAAGAATAAGCTTTTAAGTGCTTAATCATTTCTAAGTCATAATATTTATTTAGAAGATAATATTAATTGCAGATTTTTTGCTGTATTCTTATTATAGAGTTTTTCAGTAGCCCGCACCTTTAATCTTACTATGTGGAAGGCAGAGGCAGGCTTATCTTTGTGAGTTTAATGCGAGCCTGGTCTACATAAACATTTCCAGGCCAACCAGAACTACAAGTGAGACCATCTCAACCAAACAACACACACACACAACACACAAAATCAGTCTGTTCCTTTTGCATGGTATTGTATTTTACACAAAACGCAGCTTTTTAATAACACACCAAAATAGTATACATATGATGCAGCCATATTTTCCTATAAAGGTTTGTACATAATGCTTTTCAGTTTCTAATAGGTCTTATGAAGATATGCACACCTACTCACATGTCTTCCACATTACAGCTTGTGGGAAATTTCTAAGCTATACTCATTCCAAGACTACTTTGCCAGCTTAATCAGAGGGAAATTTGTGTCACCCAAATGTTGTTGATGGATTCCTGGAGTGAATTACCTATAGTGCTGTCCCTGCATGTTCATTCCAGCAGATACTTTGGGACTTCCCTGCCAGTACCCATCAATCCCAGATTCTATCTGCAGTCACATCACATTCCAGAGCAACAAAAATGCCAGTTCTGCGGTTCCAAACACTGTGTATATTGCAACAGGCCTGTTCACATGTACAAGAGGGCAGGCCCATGGGTCGGAGCAGCAATGAGGTGTTCAATATATTGTAGCGATTTATCTTACTTCAAGATATATCACTACTCGAGTCATAGACACTTACTTTACAGCTGTGAACGGAATGGTCTCATATCATAACTTTTTATTTAACGTAGAACTATGGGTATTATGACCAAAATAAACAGTCCTCTTCTTTGGCTACACCAGCGCAATAAAACTTCTCTGAACTATTGACATTCTCAGTAAGACTGGCCATTTGTTTTGCTGTAAGGCATTCAGGGTAACCATTGGTTTATGACACAGTCTTGATCACAGCATTGTCTGTACAGCCATTCTCATCAGGCCTTGTACCAGAATCATACATTCTAATGAAAACACCCCATCAGTATCGCGGTTTAGATAGACATTTCACAGTTCTACTTCAAGGCTTTAAGTTTGCTTTCTGTATCCAGTATGTTCAAAATACACAGACTCTGCATCCTTCTTCATTCACCAGAATTACGTAATGAAAACAGGTCAAAGCCACACATAACATACAGTATTTACTAGCATTTTCTTCATTTCCTCTTAATGCTAATATTTTTCCATGGCTACTTAACACAGATACCGCAAAAGAAGCTCCTCCACTTTTGGAATGCCTGAGCTGTAAAACTTCTCTAAGCTACTGCCGTTTTCAGTAAGACTGGTCATTTGTTTTGGAGTAAGACACTCAGAGTAACCGCTAATTTATGACATAATCTTGCATCACAGATTCACTCGAGGAACCAATCAGCCACATTTATCCATAGACTCCACTTTTACTTTGGTTAAGCTGGCAAGGTAGTCTGGAAAGGAACATAGCTCAGAAACTTTGTATCCTTTAGCATCTTTAGTATGTAATTAGTTTTCAAAGCAGAGTCATTACATCACTCAATGGTAATTTACTTACTATTTAATCATAATTTATCAAATCAGATATGCTGATCATCATAAAAAGCTATCATTCATTCTTCATCCTAACCTGATACATATTGTATGCCTGCAAAGTGAGTCACCCAGGACAGGTAACTTGCTTATTTGAAAGGAGTGAAACACCAGATATAAGCGAATTGGCACATGCACAGCATAGGCAGAAGCCGCAGCACTACCCCGGTCTTTTATTTCTAGACTCTGAGCCATCATCCTGTCATTTTTTTCCCTCTAGACTAGTCCAGTGTCTTTTCTTTCATTGTTTTTGAATACTGAATTATCTTTTTCTTCTTCTTAAGACAGTGTGTTGCTCTGTATCCATGCCTAATCTAGAATTCACCTTGTAGAACTCAAAAATATTAGAACTCAAAAAGATCTACCAGCCTCTGCCTTCCAAGGGCTGGGATTAAAGACCTTTTTCTATACCAACCTTGTTTCTTTATTTTTAAGAATATCTTAGAGTTATGTTCCATTCTGGTTTCATTTTGAACAGCACCAGCAAAGGAACTGCATGAGAGAAGAACCAAGAAAGTGACTTTACAACGTGACAGGCTTTCAATCAGTATGGACTGTTGTTATCCTTCTTTCCAGCCATAGTGGCGTATTAGCAGAAGTGACAGAAGCCGTGGGGACATCTGAGATGAAATATGTTGGAACTCACCATTGCTCATATTTGTGGGGTGATCCTCTTGTACCCACACGTGTGAGCAGGCCTGCTGCCATATGCACAGCTGGCATTGTTTTTGCTGTTGTTGTTCTGGAATGTGAGGTGATTGCAGATGATATCCAGGATTGGAGGGAACTGGAGAAGTCCCAAAGTGTCTACTGGAATGGAAGGATAGGGACAGTGCTAGAGATCAGTTACTCCTGGAACAAATCAACCATATTTTAACTGACATCAATTTCCTTCTGGTTAAGCTGGCTAACAGGTCTGCCAATAAAGGTAGTTCAGAAAATTTCCACCAGCTGTAATGTGGGAGAAGTGTGTGTACATGTGAATACATTCAATGACTCATAAAACTGATAAGAAATGATAGTTCTATAATGTCAGGTTGGTTAGTGTGTTGATGATCTATCGGTGTTTGCTGATTACTGGGAATATGCCAGATGTTATGGTGAATGTTTGCTCTCCATGATCCTGGTTGGTTAGTGTGTTGATGGGCTATCAGTGTTTGCTAGTTACTGGGGATATGCCAGACATTGTGGTGAATGTTGCTCTCCATGAGCCCCTTTAGTGCTTCTAACAAGCTTATAGGTTGGTCCTGTGATTTGCTCGGTTTTAACACATAGAAATTAATAGTCAGAGAAATAATTACTGATTGCACTTATATGTCTATATAAACAGCATAAAGACTCTGTGTTTTGAACTCCTTCTAGATCATAGATTGTCTTTTTCTACAATTGTATGTTATATTGCTAAATGAAACTATTCTTATTTGTAGTACTATTACACTGATGACTTAGTTCTTTTTTTTAAAGGAAAACCTATCACTTATTTTATAAGTCACTTCCCTTGATGAGAAGATATAAATGTCACTCAACAGAATTGTCAAGTCTTCTGGAAAATATTATCTGAACTGAACTAAATTTATACTGAATATTCCCTTAATGCTTCTTAATTGAAAGCAAAGAAAGAGTTCTAAAAACAATCCTTAGAAATAAAACTAAGCTTACAAGTTGTAACATTTAGCATATTTGAAATTTCTATAACTCATAATAATCTACATTAATTTAAAATGTAGGGTGTTTTATATGTAGATATGTGATTTTATAGTTTGTTGATAGAGTGAAATAAAACATGGAGGTCCATGGAAGTCACTAAAATGGACAGAGGATCCTAGCAATAAAATCAAAACTGCTGTAATCTAACTTCTATGAAAAGTTTCCTGCATAAGAGTGTCAGAAATGAATTTGAAAGTCTAAGATGTACTTGACTATTTTAGCTTCCTAAAATTTGGAAATTATTTTTATAGTATATAATAAGATTTTCATGAGTTCTTCTACAAAATAACTTCTTCCCTATTGATGTTGTGACTTCATAACCAGTCATGACCTTCTTATGTCTCAACAGAAAATGTTCAAAGCAGGCTGGAAGAAGTTTGTTCTTTGGATTGGGAATCAGCTATCACCTTTCCCAAATGATCATCTTTCTTCTTCACCTTCTATCTTTCATTTTAAGTAGCTGAATCTTTGGCCGTGATAAAATCATAATCTTAAGTATTATCAATGGCATGGGCAGTAAGATCACTAATATAATGTAGGTGTTTCTACTTTCATTAATAATCAAGACTAACCTATTAAAATTTCTGATAAGCTTTAAAATTATCAACTTTTCCTAGTGATTTCTATATGTAATAGTTTATCATACTTGCTGGAATTTTACACTAACAATAAAGAACATCCAAGTTATATATAAACGTGAGTGAGCAATAAATATTGTTAATTTTTTACAAGGGTTTTTTACAAGGTTTTTATTGGAGTCTTTCTATAATACTGAAATAGAAGCAGCTGGAATCCTTTAAGAATTAAGTCAAAGTCCATCTATACTCTTAATGATATAAATTTTTTGTTTTTAAATATTAATTGAGGTAGATATATTTTCAGTATAATTGTATTATGTATTTAATGACTGTTCAGATAGACATTGGGAGGATTTTCTTCTGATTGAAGATGAGTATAATCTCTAAATTAGATAACAGGAGAGAAGTAATTTTGCTCAAAAGAACATGTAGTAGCGCATGGAGGGCAGAAAACCAAGTACAGGGTGGACAGAAGTGGACACGCGTTTGGAAAATTCGCCTAGCAGCAGTTCACAAAGATCTAGAAAGCTTAATCAGATTCTCTAATTTACTTGAGAAATATGGGCTCTTTGCCCTGCTTATTGTGTGAGTGGAAAATACATAGCTATCATTACATATTTATGGGAGCACTAAAACAAAACTCAAAAAGAATGAAAGAGAAAAGAAAACCCTCCACAGTAATATGTAATATTGATAAAAGATATGAAGCCTGGCATGAGGGTGATTGACCTGGAGATATCAGTCACAACTCTCAACTAAGCAAACATTGCAGTTACTTAGAAATATTTGCCTAGTCCTCTCCCCAACAGATTTTCTCTTTTATGGGCCTGGGAATGAGGCACCACACACCTGTAAGTTTTCACTTTGAGGCTTCCTGTTAATTCTCATGTTTTAGAAAGAAAAGCAAGGCCATTCTTCTTGGGTATAAAAATAGTGATCTATAAAATATTAAAGTGTATTAAGTGGCCCAGGAATTGGTCATGGGATGAATGTGTCAGAAGATGATGCGGAGTTTGAAAGGTTGAAACTCTGTGACATGAAGAGCCACAAACAGAAGTGGCCATGTGGTAAGAGGAGTCTAAGGAGATGTGGGACATAGTGTGCTTTCATGTGCTGGTTTTGAAATGTTAGAAATCAGTTTTTCAAGTATTAAAAAAATAGGCTGGACATTGAGAACCGACTTCAAGTGGGATATATGCTGCGATGCCAGACTGAGTGTGCCAAGTACTTTCCCTTCCTTTATCTTTCTCTCCCTATTGCTTTTTCCGTCCATTGGTGTACAAACCAACTCTTACCAGCTTAAATAATGGTAGCTGCATCGAGGCTCCTGCCTATAAAATCTGAGCACACTCCAGCAGCCATCCGCAGAGAATTTGTAGCTGAGACCTTAGCAGTGGTTTCTGTAGTCGTAGCAGTGCATCACTGAGGGGTCTTAAGGAGAAGGAGAATCAACAGCAAGGACGTTAACGTGTTTGATTTTCCTCATGAGCAAATGTTGATCATATATTTAGACTACTTAAGAATTAATGTAGTCAACACTGCTGAACTTGGAGCCTAGGTAACTTGTGTATGAATTTTGTGGCGTATCTGTAACTTTCTACCTTCTGTGTTTGAATAGTAAAACAGGGCCTCACAATTATAGTAGAAGCTCATAAGTCTCTTCAGTCTAAATCTCCCTGGTTCTCTTTTGATCTTTCCCCCCTTCTTTTTGCTACAAATTCCTATATTACTTTAAAGCTTTCTCTCAGTTTATAAGATAACATCAGAAGTACAGTTTGTGTGACCACTGGAAATCCTTGAGTATATGATCATGAGAGCACTTCGTCTAGTGCATGAAAATTATTAAGAATAGTTATTTAATTCATTCAAAAGTGTCCTGTCCTCTAAATTAAAATTTAAAGCTAAGAGGTTGTTTAGGGAGTCATATTAAGATGGAAATGGGGTAAGAAATTCTTTAAATGGTCTGACTTTTAGGACCTTGGTTGGCCAAGTGAGAAAGTTCAGATTCAGTGTGACCGTGTTAAAGGCAAAGCACCCCTATGTTAGCAAGTTTACAGAACACATCCATTTGCATGCAAACTTCAAGATGTCCTTGTTTTTTACCACTGAGTAGTATTCTAATGAGTATATAATCCACACTTTCTTGATCCATTCTTCCATCGAGGGGCACCTAGGTTGTTTCCAGGTTCTGGCTATTACAAACAATGCTGCTATGAACATAGTTGCACAAATGCTTTTGTAGTATGATTGGACTTCTCTTGGGTATATTCCCAAGAGTGGTATTGCTGGATCCTGAGGTAGGTTGATTACCAATTTCCTGAGAAACCGCCACACTGATTTCCAACCCAAACCCAGAAAGATGATTATGGTATGTACTCACTCATTAGTGGACCCTAGCTATAAAATAAAGGTCACTAAGCACTTAGCTCACAAGCCCAGAGAAGCCGAATAACTAGGTGAACCCAAAGAAAGCATACACAGAACCTCCTGGAAGTTGGAAGCAAACAGGATCATCAAGCAAAAGTTGGAAGCCAGGGGCGG
>PVIU01024568.1:0-14904 GCA_004026605.1 Ondatra zibethicus
TTACCCTACCCAGAATACAATGAACAGTATTTTCATGAAACTCAACAACTCAAACAGAAACTTTTAAAACAAAATCTTTTAACAGAGTACAATCTAAAGCTCTATTAATCTGACACATTCTAAAGAATTATAGTAGGAAAATAGTCAGTCTTTGACTCCTGTAAATTAAACTCTTACATTTCTATATGAGAAAAACACTTTGTATATACAACAAAAACATGAAAATTTATAACATACAATAATCTTTTTTAATTATTTATTTATTATGTATACAATGTTCTGTCTGCATGTATGCCTGCCCATCAGAAGAGGGCACCAGATCTCATAGATGGTTGTGAGCCACGATGTGGTTGCTGGGAATTGAACTCAGGACCTCTGGAAGAGCAGCCAGTGCTCTTAACCTCTGAGCCATCTCTCCCAGCCCAACATACAATAATCTTGAGCCAAGAAATTTCAGGCAGTATTCATTAACATTGGATGGCATGACAGCCTACACAGTGCAAAGTGTATGTGTTTGGTGCTCAGAACCAAGGTTACAGTTAAGTCCCCAAATGCATCATGGTCAACCACTGCCAGAAACATTTTGGATTAATTGAACTTTTAATTTTGAATAAATTTTGATCATTGTATATTCAGAAAACTTCTACAATTTCCAATTTTCTTATGACCTCCAAATTTAATTGTATACCCCCTGTGGGATTTTGGCCCAGCTTAAGAAGCTGGGGTCTATAATATACTGACAGCCAGGAACAAAAAGCAGGCCGAACATGATCGTTACATTAGTAATACCCATTTAGAATAAGTTTATTTATTTTTTGGGAAGAATTGAGGCTTTTCCTGATTCTGGGATCTGCAATTTGTCTAACTAGTGCCTTTGAATGAGATGTGAGATAGCTTGTGGATTTATGAACATATTCTCAAATAATAAACCTGCATTCTCTCTTTTCATATTTTTCTTAAAGCTGCTTCAAAAATAACAATATTTTGAGTAAAGTTCCAGAGGATGTACAGTTTATTCATTCTTACTGATATTTTTTACTTATCACAAACCCCCTATCTATCCTCTAATGTGTTCATTACTTTTCTTACAGCTGTGACAGATTGCCTGTCATAAAGAACTCATAAGCAGGAAGGTGTACTTTACTTGGCTCCAGGAGTCTCAGCCATTTATGACAAAGGAGGTGAGGGTGTGGCATGGCAGTTCACACCATGGTAGACAAGAAGCAGCAAGGAACACTGTCAGGAAGACCCGTATTGATACAGCCCAGAAGGATATGCTGCCAGGGGCCTCCTTACAGGCCCCCTGCTCTAGACTTTCACCATCTCTTGATGTTCAGCCCAGGTTTTAAATCTAATAGTTGATTTAATTGTTGATCAGAACAGAGCCCACATGATCTGCTTGGTTCTGGACATGGCCCTACATCTGCTCCTGGTCAAGGATGGGACAATGTTTTCTTTGGTGAATGCTTACTTGAGAGTTACATGCTTGGTCCTGTTTCATTTTGGCCCACCGAAGATTTAACTTTTTACGTTAAAAATGTACCATTATTTCACTGTCTTTGAGGAAAAGTACAAATCAGCTTTGTGAAATCAGTGTCTTTTCTTGTATAGGAATCAAGCCCCCACACAACTTGGTTCTGCCAGGTTTGCTGTCACTCACATACTCATTGATGCCTTTGAAGTTGCCTTTTCATGCTCCCTTCCTTCCACGGACTTTGAAACCCTAAGGGCATAGATTTTCTGCCCTCTCATCCCTACCTTCAAGGATGTAGGAGAAGGGTTTGCTTTCGACATGTGCTCATTAGTTTTGCTCCATAAAAGAAATAAATAGTGATGACTGCTTGTCCTAAGACTTTCCAAGGAAATCCCATTATCTCATTCACTTTCCGTTAGTTTGTACACAGTGCTCAGAAATTTTGCTGTATTTTTGATGCCGTTCCACCCCATTTCCCTGCCTGCCATCATTGTCAGAAGTACCAATTAGTTCTTTGTTCTGAGGAAAACAGTAGCAGGGTGGATGGAGGAGCAGGCTTCAAGTTGTAGTTTTTTTCCATGTATTTTAAGGATTTGCTTTTTTTTTTTTTTGTATGAGTGTTTTGCTTGCATGTATATAAGAGTACCATAGGCATGCAGAACCTGTGGAGACCCAAAGAAGGTGTCAGATCCCCTGGACCTGTAGTGACAGATAGTTCTGAGCCACTACATGGATGCTAGGAACCAAATCCAGGCCCTTTGCAAGAAAAAAAAGGGGGTGTTTTAGCTGTTGAATCATATCTCTTCACCCTCCATATTTTAAATATGGGTTTGGGGAAATGTTGTTTAACTTTGCTTTTGTTTCCTATTTTGAAAAATAGTACTTGTTGCTTTCAGTGGGCTTGACAGTTGTATGAGAACACAGCAGGCTCTGACTAGAGCTAGTAAACAAGTCTGGCTTCTCTAACTACAGCAGTTAAAAGTCTTGTCCTATTGTTAACAAGGCTGACAGGGAGCCTTTTGTTAAGCCTGGATGGAAGTCATGTGTAGGCAAGAAGAAGCTCTTAGATGCTGGTCATTGTCATGTCTGTCAATGTTTAGCATTGAGCAGGTGTAAGTGAAGAAGGCACTGCCGTTTTTCTACCACCCAGACCTGAATAATCACACAAAAACTTTATTAACGAGAACACTGTTTGGCCAATGATTCATGTGTATTCCTAGCTAGCTCTTACATGTTAAATTAACCCATTTCTATTATTTTATATTTTACCACTAAGCTCGTGGTTTGTTAGCTCACATCTTGCTTCTTTGGCAGCTACATTGTGTCTCTCTGACTCTGCCTTCCTTCTCCCTGCATTCAGTTTACTTTTCCTGCCTAGCTATACTCTGCCCTGCCATAGGCCAAACCTGGTTCTTTATTAACCAATGGTAATAAAACATATCCATCACATACAGAGGGGAATCTCACATCAAACAGGTCCTTAGCCTATTGTGGCAAACACATTTACTTGCTGAGCCATTTTGCTACCCAGAGCTTAGACTTTAATAATACGGTTTCAAGTAAATGCCAAATTACTTCCCGAGGACAGCTGTACACACCAGTGTTCATCCTGTAGTTCGTGAGGCCAAGAACGTGTGTTCCCCAGCCATGTTGATGTTTGTGAGCACTGGCATCATTTCTCTGGAACGTTTGCGCTTTCCTGTTCTTCCTGTGTGAGGAGCTTTGGGCTCTCTGAGCATTGAACTAGTATAATGGTGAATGTTCTTTAGTCTTTAGAGTTCTACTGAGACAAGGTAGGGACTGGAGCCTTCTGGACCAAAGAAGCCCATGTGTACCTTAAAAGGTTATTATATTTGGAAAGAGGCCTTTCAGCAAGTGGTGAGGGATAATGAGGTCATGTTGTGAGTCATGAAGTGGTGTACTGGTGCCTCCCAAGTAGAGGATATAAAGGCACACTGCTGACATGCATGCACAGAGAAAAGTCTATGTTGGGCACAGCAGGAAAACAGCCATCCACAGGCTTAGGAGAGGCCACTGTAGAAGCCAAACCTGCGAATGTCCAGCCTCCAGAACTGTTGCTCACATTAGTCATTCTGTAGCATTATTGGTAATAGCCCTGGGTAGCTTATATATGGCTTATGTATGGTAACTCAGAATGCTCTGAACCTCTCAGATACAATAATGCTCCTTCCCGTACCCCTCCTTCTCTTCCCTTTTCTTTCCTCTCCACGTTTTCTCTTCTCTTTTCCTCCCTCTCCCTTCTTCTTTCCATCTTTCTTCTCCCCTGCCTCCTCTTCTCCTTTATTTAATGATATAAATGTTCACAAAGTCACAGTGTGGAAAACACAAAGAGGTGATGCCAGAGACAGCATCCACAGGATTACTTTTGCATCTTTGCTCCTTTGTTTCTATTCTTACATACCTGGAGAGAAATAATGGAAATAGCCAAAAATCTTAAGAGGCCTGCCCAGTGTAAGTACTTCCCTGTGATTGTTTATCAGACCATATTTGTTAACCCACACCCAGCATTGTTTTGATACTAATATGAATTTAACGATTATTTTCTAAATGAATTTCTGGTATGAAATCCTTTATTCATTAATGTTTTTAGTTACTTTTTTTTTATTTTTGAGAGTTGAGTCCTGTTCACTGAAATGCCCCCTTGAATGGAATGATGGCTGGCATTCCTGTGGCTTCCATATGCTTCATGTCACCTCACTGTCAAAATTCACTGAGGTGAGCATTGCTCTCTTAATTTTCAGATGATGAAATGATTCCCAGACATGTTCAGATACTGTCTCAGAGTCACAATGAGCTTGTGGATTTGACTCTGATTCCTGACTTTCCTAGACAGTTTCTGTTTACTATGCCTAGGTGTACCAAAGCCTGAAGGTTGAGAAATGAATCTCAGATAGGTGGGAGTATATATGCATGTGTGTTCATGTATGTGTGTCTTCGTGTGTGTGTGTGTGTGTCTGTGTGTGTGTGTGTGTGTGTGTCTGTGTGTGTGTGTGTGTGTGTGTATGTGTGTGTTGGGGAAAAAAGATTCTTCCTCTAATTTCCTTGTGATTTTCTCCCCTAGTAAGTCATTTTCTTTATGGGGGCCTAGAGGTGTGTGTGTTTTCTTGTTTTGCTATCATTGGTGTTAATGATAACAGGATAGAAGTAACATCTGGGTGAAAAAAACAAAAAGGTTTCAAAGTATCTACTGCCTTAGTTTTGTTGGTGTGGTAAATACCATGACCAAAAACAACTTAGGGAGGAAAGAATTTATTTCATCTCCCTTCCAGGTAACAGCTCATCACTCAGGGAAGTCAGACAAGAATCTGGAGGCAGGAACTAAAGCAGAGGTCATGGAAGAATGCTACTTCCTGACTTTCTTGTAATGATTCAATCAGAGTGCTTTCTTATATAAGCCAGGACCACCTGTTCATGGGTGGCATTCTTCACAGTGAGACAGGGTTTCCCACATCCATCACTAATAAAGACAATACCCTACATATTTGCCTATAAGCCAATATATGGAGACCTCATATATTTGCCTATAAGCCAATATGTGGGGTACCTCATATATTTGCCTATAAGCCAATAGTATGGAGGCATTTTCTCAATTAAGAGTCCCTCTTTCCAGGTATATCTAAGTTTGTGTCGAGTTGACCAAAACCGACCAGTACAATTTATGCCTTGTTGCCTTGACACACAGACAACAACTATTAAGCCATAACTGTAGAGGCTTTTTTTTTTTGGCCACCAACCCATCCCCGAAATAAAGAAATGGAGACTTAGTTATGAATGTTCAGCCTTACACTTGTTCCACTCACTCTTATAACTTAATTTAACCTGTTTATCTACCTTTTGCCTTGAGGCTTATTACTTCTTTTTCTTCTGCATATCTTCATTTCACTGCTTCTCTATGGCAGACTGGCTGGCGTCTGCCTGCCTTCTTGCCTCAAGCATGTCTCTCGTTCTCTCCTCCTCCTCCTTTCATTTTTACCTTCTCTCTTTAGCCTAGATTCCTTCTCCCATTTATTCTCTCTGCCAACCAGCCCTGCCTATCCCTCTACTGCCTAGCTATTGGTCATTCAGCTTTTTATTAGACCAATCAGGTGCCTTAGGCAGACAAAGCAGCACATCTTTACATGGTTAAACAAATGCAGCATAAACGCATATGACATACTTTTAAATAGCTAAACTAATACTCCACAACATAAGGAAATGTAACACATCTTTACATAGTTAAAGTAATATTCCACAACACATAACCCTTTTTGTTCATCCTCATATCGCCTGTTATTAACAATACATAAAACATTGCAACTTTTTAAAGTCCCAGTTTTTTTTAATTGAACCACTTTAAAGGTTCAGTTTCTTTACTCTTTCACACTGCAGAGCTTTAATATATCATGAGTCTCTCTGAAATATCCAAAGTCTCTCAACTGTGGCCTCCTAAAAAAAAAAAAGAAAAGTTAAACTCTTTATTTCTATGAGAGAGAAAAGCCAGGGCATAGGCACATTCAAATAAAGCAAAATGAAAGTCCAAACATGTAAAGTTCAGTGTCAGATTTCTGAGACTTAAGATCTTCTGTAGTCCAAAGGGATTGAGCAGCTCTACCTCTCTGGTTCAGCCATACACAGCACTACAGCTCCTCTCATACGTTCTGGGTGGTGCATTCCACAGCTTTGCTATCCGAAGAGGTCATCCGCCATACTGGAATCTCTAGAATAAATGGCTCACCACTGCAACTGAGCTGCACCTTAACCAACAGCCTCACCTACGCTCTCTTCAGAGATTCTGGTCCTGCAAACATCGTGAGAAGCACCAACTTCTCCCCATGACCCCTTCAGTTCTAGAGTTTTTCTAACAACTGAGGCTGTACCTTCACCAATGGCATCTCCTGGCCTCTCATAGTGCTCAGCCTTAACTGCCCTCCATTACACCTTCATCCCTTCAAAAACAGTACCACATGGGAGACTCTTCTACATAACAAGTTTGGCGCCATCACAAGATGCGGCTTTGACCTCTTCTGGACTAAAGCTTCTATGTGACTTGCAGAAAACACTTCTTAGAAGATATCACTTCAATGATGCTGGTCTCTTCTTAATCACAGTTGATTCTTTGGCTCCAGCTGACCAGAACCAAGATTCTTACTTTAAAATATAACGTAAATAGCCCTGATAGAGTCATTGCTTCTTTATGTAACTTCACAAGCCAGACCTCTGTAGTCTGCATTTCTCTCAACTTCTTATCTTCCATGCTTCCACAGAATGGCCCACTAAGCTCTGAGTACTCAATGACTTTCAAGTTCAAATACCACCACAGTCTGCCCCCAAACACATAGTTAGGTCTGTCACAGCAATACCTTACTCCTGGTACCAATTTCTGTCTTATATAGGATTTCAGTTGCTGTAATAAAGACCATACCCAAAGTAACTTGGTCTGGAGAGAAGGGTTTATTTTTCCATATAACAGTCCATAACTGAAGGAAGTCAGGTGCTCGAACAAGGTATAAAAACAAGAACTGAAGCAGAATCCATGGGGAAAACACTGTTTATCACTAATTTCATTTCCCATGGTCTGCTTGATTTCTTTATTGAAAAAAAATCAAACCATGTATTTTGATCATGTTTCCTCTTCTCCCAATTGCTTCCAAATCCTCCCAAACTTCTTACCCACCCAACTCTTCAGCTTAGATTCCAGAGTCTTGAGCAGAAGGCTTTGGTGAAGTCATCTTATTGAGGATCAAGTGCTCCAAAGTCTCTCATTCTCTGTGTATTGCTCAGTTGTGAGTTTCTGTGTTAATTCCCATCTACTGTGAGAAGCAGCTTCTCCAATGAGGACAGTGAGGCACTGATCTGTGGGTATAGCAGTGTGTCCTTAGCAGTCGCTTTATCACTGTGTTCCTGTAACACTTATCTATGGGTATAGTGGCATGTCATTAGCAGTCATTGTATCTCTATGTTCCTGTAACAGAATAATAGCATTGGGATTTTCCCTAGGCCCATGACCTATTCAGTCACATGTTCCTGACCACTTTAGCGGTGTCAGGTATGTGTTAAATTCAACTGGAAAGTAGTTGTTTACTGTGATAACATTCATGCCACTATTGTGCCAGTATATCTTACAAGCATGCCATTGTGTTAGATGGGAGCTATTGTTAATAATCTTTATCCTCTAGTAGTATGCAGAGTAACTTCCAGTACCATGAATGCTAATCAGCAGCAATACATCACCTCTTTAGACACAAGCTCAGCTGCTCCATGTTTGATGAGATATGTAAGAATTGTCTTCTGCAATCAGGTTGTGGAGAGCAAAAACCTCAGCAATAACCAGTGATGTTTAGGCGTTTCCAGGGGCACCTATGGCCATTGACTCAACAAGATAGAACCTCTTCCTGGAGCTTGAGGCTTTACTTGGTGTATGAAATGACTTGTTGGGGCATTCCTTCCTACTATTTATTTGGTGACTCCATTTAGATTCCTTTTGTATGTATGTATGTGTGTGTATATATATGTATATATATACTATAGAAGCTTGCTCATATATATAATTATATAATATATCAGAATCTTGCTAATATATAATTATATATTATATAATATAGAATACATATATAATTATCTATTAGAATATTATATATTACATATATAATTATATATTAGCAAGCTTCTATAGTGGTAAGTTTCCATATGGGTTTTCATATGGTTTTTAATGTTAATAGTTTATCCCCATATTCCCTCCTTTTCTCTTCCATCTTCCTCCCTTTTTAACTATTATAGTTTCCTATCTCTTCATAACAGTATATTCTATTTTTCCTTCCTTGGGAGATCCTTTTCTTCCCTTTAATCCCTTATTAGGTGCCTAACCTCTATGGTTATTGTTATAATAGCACACACATCAAAGACTTGAAAACTAATATCCACAGACAATGTTTGTCTTTTGGGGTCTGGGTTACCTCATGCAGGATGATTTTTTTTCTAACACCATTCATTTACTTATTAATTTCATATTCCTAATTTCTGGCTATTACGAATAGAGCAATAGTGTACACAAATGAGCAAGTATCTCCATAGTAGAAAACAGAGTCCTTTGGGATATTTCCAAGAGTTGTATAGTTGGGTTTTGAGGTAGATTGATTTCCAGTTTCCTAAAGAAAATGACCCACTTTCTTATATAACCCAGAACCATCTTCCCAGGGGTGGTGCCATCTACAGTAAATTGAACCCTTCCTCATCCATCATAAGTCAAGGCAATACTCCACAGACTTGCTTACAGGCCAATCTTGTGGACGCATTCTCTCAATTAAGATGCCCTCTTCTGTGATCTATCTAAGTTTGTTTTGAGTTGACAGAAATCAGTCAGCACATCTACAATTTTTATTTCTTCTTTCACTGGGAACCAGAATGGATTTACTAAAGTTCCTGGATAAATTTTAATAATTAACATTGAATAATTTATTCACTCTTCCCTAAGAAAACAAGAACTTACTAAGGTTATGTGTTAGTATTCATTTGAGTGTTAAGCTGGCCCATT
Organism: Ondatra zibethicus; assembly: GCA_004026605.1. Taxonomy (NCBI): domain Eukaryota; kingdom Metazoa; phylum Chordata; class Mammalia; order Rodentia; family Cricetidae; genus Ondatra; species Ondatra zibethicus. Next base: position 9,006 of record PVIU01024568.1, read on the forward strand.
GTGCAGGATGCCTAATACTGCATCCTTGACTTTCATGTTGCCTAGCAACTGACGCACACACTGCAGATGCTGAGGTAAAGTCATTAGGTACTTGTTCTGTATCTTCCAAATAGTATCTGAGAAGTGATAATGAAACCACAATGTCTCTCATCACGATTTCTACTAATAGCTTGCCCTTTCTGTTTATTAGCCTCTAGGAAAGAACAGCCATAAAAGATTAGCATGAAAAATTGAATAGTAGTGATAAAATATTAACTTCAAATCTTTGGAGATCTTTATCACTGGTCATATTTCTTGAGTAGCTGTCGCTGTCAATATGAATGCGTATCTTGAATTGACAGTCAGTAGGACCAGGAGATGGAACAAATTCTGTCTTAAAGAAATAAGATGTTTTATAATGAGGTAACTTCTTTTTAGATGCTTCAGGACTTGATAATTATAGAAATGCTGCCTCTTTTCTTTAAAGAATACAAAGGACCACAAGTGTTCATATTTATGTAGATAGCCACACCTGTATTTGTAGATTTTAAGACTTTATATTAGCATATTTAAAATGCTTAGGCCTGGTTGGTTTTGGTGTGTGATTTTTATAAGGCTTTTTAATAATATAATAAAGAATTTAAAATAAAAGTTATTTCTAAGATAGTGAATTTCCCTCATTTAAAAACATAAAAATAACAACTTGGCCCTAGTATCTATTTATATGAAGTTATTAACTTGATGTCAGTGCTAGTATATTTTTGAAATTTGAAGTATGAATCTGCACCTTAATACACGTATTATATATAGTTATATATAATATATATATATATAAATATTTTCATTTAATCTTATTATTTAGTTTGATGTTAAATTCAGTATAATTTACTCCATTACAAATTAGTCTGTTATAAATTTGGTCTACTCTAAGCTTCATGGGAATCTGGATGGTGGTGGAAATGACTCTCTGATCCTTGATTCATGCATATGGGTGTTTTATTTTTACTTTTTAGGCTACAATGTAATTACATTATTTCCCCTTCTTTTCCTTTCCTCCAAGCTCTCCCATATAACCCTTGTCTTGAACCTCTCTTTCCAATTCATGCCCTATCTTTTCATTAATTGATTTTACATAATGCCTACATTTTCTAAATTTATAAATACAACCTGCTCTGGTTCTGTAATGCTACTTGTATAAACATGTTGTTTTGATTTTAATTGATGTAGGAAGACCCAGCAGATTGTGTGTGGCAACATCCCATTCAAGGGGGTCCTAACAGTGTGAGAGAAAGCTAGCTGAGAGAAAGCAAGCAGGAATCGTTTATTCTGTTTTACTTCTGGACTGTGGGTATGATACAATCATTTAAGTTCCTGCCTTGTCTTCCCTGAGATAATGGAATGCCAACAGGTTTCAAGTCAACCATTCTCCCCTCAATTTCCTGTTGTCTTGCTATTTGTCACAGCAGCTCAAATCTAATTAGAACAGCTACCCAAGTACTGCTCTTCACACTGGGGTGATCGACGTGCCCTGGATCTCCTCTAAGAGGATGGCCCTGTAGGTGTGCTCCTGGATCATGGCTGAAGCAACACCCCTGCCTCCCTTTGCTCCATTCCTTCTAGTGCTGCAACAGTGGAGCAGCCTTTCCCCAACCTTCAGGCACACAGAAATGCCTTGTCCAAAAGACAAGAGAGACCAACAAAATATGGGCACAGTGATGCTTGTGTTTATGATGTTATATAGAGGAATTCCTAATTGGAAAATGTACTGATCAAACTGCTTCTAGAAATTTGAGTCTAAACTTTTTAAGCAAAATACCCATTTTTCATTTGAATTGTATTCATTAATTTATTTACTTGGTGATCTGTGTGTTTGGCATTTTTAGTCCTCTAGAGAAAAACTTCCCTATATTTTTTTTCATTTTCTTTCTTTCTCTCCTATTTTTCATGAGAAAATAAGGCAAGGTCTGTTCTACTAGAAGGAACTCGTTTTCTAAAGGGAAACAGATAACTTTAATAAACAAGTAAATGTGTTTGAGTCCCCTGCCAGCTGTGAAAAGAGATGATATTCAAGGCATATGACTATGAAATCACAAGTGAGGTGGCACTAGAATAGATGCAGTAGGGCAGAGCTCTGGTGAAGGGAGAGGCCCTAGACTCTAAATGCTATTTACTTCTCATTGTCTTCCTTTGTAAAAATAAGGCCTGCCATCCCATCAAATGAAACTGAGATTTTTATGGCAAGAAAGAGAGAAACAAAAGTGAACATTGACACAGCAGCAGGCAAGGCTGTCCCTGGGCACATGGGACTGGGACATCACTTAGGGCCTTGGTGAGCTTACAGCAATATCTCATCTGTGAAATTTCCTGACCAGTGTGGCAGTTGTTTTTTTGTTTTTTTTTTTTTTCTGTAGCCTAGCTTATTCTAGACTGAGGGGTTTCTTTGGATTCGCACAGCCTGGACAATAATTATCTCCCATACAATGTTTTTGTATGCTGCAAGGTTTTGTGGAAATTGTGCAAATAGCAGTGATATTTTCCCACGCTAGAAAGATTTGGATCTTCTCTGAAGCTAGTTTCGGTGTCATCAGAGTCCTTCCAGCACTCCTCATTTCCAGCCAGAGCTATCCTCCATCTGTATTTACTCACTCCTTCCCAATATGTGTATCGAATGCCTGTCACACAGCAGGCACCATTCTGAGAGGGAGGGGTGGGGGCAGTTAGCAAAGAAGTATTATTAGTTTTGTTTCTGGTGGGGAGAGACGATGAATGAAAAATAAAAGTATGACTAGAAAGTGATTGTCAGTTGAAAGGGTAGGTGATTATGAGGCAGGGCTTCTTTTACCGCACTTATTTTACAGGATGGTGCAGGCAGGTCATACAAGGGATGCATGGTGAAGGAGTAAACTAAAGGGCAACGAATCATGCACATGAAGCCGAATGGCCTGGAGAACTTTACGAGTAAGGATGGAACAGCCAAATAAGGATTTGGCATTTATCCTGAAGTGAGAACAGAAGGCACAGAAGGTCTTTGAATTGAGTAGACAGGTGTGCACTGAAATGAAACAGTGGTCCAATCAGATCTCTTGTACCGGAGGCCACTGAAATAGTACCAACCCAGGAAAGCCATGCTATCAATGACTCTGACAACTCTCGAGTGGTTGTTCTGCAGCCCTGAGAAGGGGCTGGGCATAGAGTTGGTGGTGGACATGGTGCGTGAGAACAAGTATTGGGAGATGACTACATAGGTTTTTAATTAAGCGACTTAAATACTTATCATGATATGGATTGGAAACTTTAGGACTCATTTCCTTTTTCCTTTGGCATCTTCTAGATTTTTGGTTTTAAAAACAAAACAAATCATAAAACAGGATTTTGGAGACAGCTCAGTCAGTGAAGTGCTCTCCATATGAGTAGTGTAGTACCTTTTTTTGGCGCGTGGAAAGACACGAGACACGAACGAACCCATGCAAGAAGATTTATTAGAGGGGGTGTGCTCACGGGCCCGAGGAAACGTGAGGAGACCGGGAGGAGAAAGAGAGCGCGGGAATGGCGCCTCTGACTTTTAAAGGCCGCGCTGCTCATGGGCAGACGGCTCGCATAGGTGCGTCAGACGCCGATGATGCAAATGGCGGGCGACCCAGGCTTTCGCACATGCGCACAGGGGTGAGGATAGCCACGCATGCGCGAGCATGGTCACACCCCCAAGAGGCTGCCTTTTTGACCCAGGGGTGGGGCTTCACGGCAGCCAAATACCAACAAGTAGAGTACCTGAGTTTGATCCTCAGCAATCGTACATGTACAACCCCACATGTGTGTGTTCTCTCCCCATACATACATGGACACACTCACACACATGCACAAAGCCAAATGCATACATGTACGAAAGTTAGGATAACAAATTCCATGTATACAAAATGGATTTCCAGCTTCACAGTTTTGGCTTGAGTAGGTTGAGGGCTTGGTAGCGATAATTGAGAGTAGCTATAGAATAAGTGGTGGGGGGATTATTATTTGGGGGAAGAGTTAGGAGTTGGTTTTGACACATTTCCTTTGAAATGTCTTTCAGATATCCAAGTGAAATACATTGCCCTGATAGTTGGGTAAGCAAGTTTTCTGCGGGAGAAGCAGCAAATTTGAGGATAAGTGGTTAGGCATTAATAGTTTGCAGATGTCCTGGAGTCTTTATATCACCCACTCACAGCATTGACTTCATAAGCTTGTCATTATTGGTGACTTATCTGTCAATCTGTATTGAGGTCCTGGGAGCCAGAGACAATGTCATACTTGATATTTTAATGTTTTGCTCCTGGCAGCCTGGTCATGCTGTGAAAGTGCAGACTTGTTTTTTGTGTGGGTGTAAGCAACTGGGCTTAATTAGTGTCTTGCCAGGGAAAGCTACTTTTCTTAAAACCAAAGGTTACAGTTTAGAAGCTGTCAAAAAGGAAACGGGCTGTTAAATTTATAGTTTATAGTCAAAGCTTTAGATTTTATCATCTCTGGATATTTAATTCTGGCACCCAATTGCCTTTATCACTGTATCTCTAGGAAATACATGCTTGTTTTTGGTAGCCTGCCTCACTACAAAGTAATAATTTAGGTGTAAGTGACAGCATTTTAAAACAATAAAAATTTTATTTTATCTTTAATTGTGTGTATATGCATGTCTGTGTGTTGGTGTATGCATGTGAATGTAGGCTCCCAAGGAGATCAGAAGAAGAGTCCCTGTCACTATAGTTTACAGGACTTGGTGAGTCCCCTGCCATAGGTGCTGTGATCCAAATTTGGGCCCTTTGCAAGAGCCGAAAGTACCCATGTTTGGGCGGGGGAGGTCCAAGAGTTTCTCTATGCAACCCTGACTGCCCTGGAACTCACTCTGTAGACCCAGGTCTACAGACTTAGAAATCCATCTGCCTCTGCCCCCCAAGTGCTGGGATTAAAGCCGTGAAGCCACCACTACCCAGAAAGTTCTCTTAAGTGCTGAGCCCAAGAGAAATTCTTAATCTCATTTTCTTATAATGACTTTTTGATGGAGATGGAACAGCACTATTGGAATTACTGTAAGAAGTTAGGAGTTTTGTGTGATTTTTTTTTATTGATTAAGCTCATAGTCTTTTCAATTTTAACATTCCTGTACTTAAATGGAGTAAGAGAGTCTTCAGTTATCTGTGGTTTTGTCTTATGAGAAGTTGCTTTTCTGCAGTTAGCTATGGTCCAAGAATACCAGATGGGAAATGGGTACATGGTACAATTATTCTAATTTATTATTTTAACCCTAATTTTTAAATTAAAGTTTAGCATTTGTATAAAGGAATAAGAAAAACTGTAGTCTATACAGATATTTGGGTTTGAATGAGAGATGGGAACTAGGCTGATATATTTGGTCCCCGTTAGTGTCACTAAGGAGGTTATGGACATGTCTGGAGTTAGCACCGTGGTAGGCTTTAGGGGCTCACAGTCTCCCCAGATACCTGCTCACTCTTTGTGCTTTTTCTGTGTTGTGGAGATGGGATTTCCCTGCTTCTGCTGCTTGCCTAGAGAAACAAGCATGTCAAGAGCAGTTTCCTCAAGACTGAAGTTTGGATTCTTTTCTCATTAGAATGCAACTTCCCAGATGTTTGACACTAAGTATGCATCATTTTATTTAATAATAATTCAAGGTGTGAATCCCATACATGTAGGTTTCCTAAGGAGAGGTCAGAGAAGAAAGTGGTAGACTTGTTCTCTGGTTATGATTCTTTCAGAGACTCTGAAAATATTGTTAAATTCCCTTTTTGGTGATTTCATTGGTTCTCTCCTGTAAACTGCTTCTTCCATCTTGGTGAAAACGTATAGCAGCGAAACTGTGTGCTAGTTAATGAGGATGTGAGAGCTTGCTTTAGAGCTGTTTGGTTTTGCCATAGAGTGCTGACAGCCCTATTTG
>PVIU01024568.1:15004-25441 GCA_004026605.1 Ondatra zibethicus
GACAGCCCTATTTGAATCCCTATAGAGTGCTGACAGCCCTATTTGAATCCCTATAGAGTACTGACAGCCCTATTTGAATCCCTATAGAATGTTGACAGCCCTATTTGAATCCCTATAGAATGCTGACAGCCCTATTTGAATCCCTATAGAGTGCTGACAGCCCTATTTGAATCCCTATAGAGTGCTGACAGCCCTATTTGAATCCCTATAGAGTGCTGACAGCCCTATTTGAATCCCTATAGAGTGCTGACAGCCCTATTTGAATCCCTATAGAGTGCTGACAGCCCTATTTGAATCCCTATAGAGTGCTGACAGCCCTATTTGAATCCCTATAGAATGTCCTTAGCTTTCTGTTAGCAAGAGCACTAGCTCCTTGAATTAACTGAAACTACCTGCTACCTTTTGTGTAACATCATCAAATAAGTGAAAGGTTCCATTTAATCAATAATCACTTAAAAATTAAGTAGGGAGGCTGGAGAGATGGACCAGCAGTTAGGAGCACTGACTACTTACTCTTTAAGAGAACTTGAGTTCAATTCCCAACACCTACAAGTCAGTTCAGAACTGTCTCTATCTCCAGTTCCAGGACACTGTATGCATATGGTGCACATACATACACCCATACATGTAAAATAAGTTTTAAAAAATAAGTAGTAGCTACTGGATAGACTCTTATAATCCATAGTCTCTGCATTTTGCATCATATGTAGTGACAGCAATGATTTTGTAATAATATTTGCTTTGTATTTATCACGTGAATTATTGTATCTTGTTTCCTGGTAATGAAAATTTACCTCAATTTGGACTACTGCCAAAATATGGTATTGTTTCTGTATTGTTCTCATTTAATAAGGTCCATTACATATAGGCAATTGTTTTCTTAATTGCTCTATTATGATATTTTATCATTAATATATTGAGTAAATGTTGTAACTCTAAAAGTAAAAGTTGGTTTCTTGACCAAACAACAATTAATTTTTTTCTCTCATGTGGGGCTCATAGACTATCCTTCAGTGATGCTGTCATTTGTTGCTCAGAAAGACTCTGTGTATTTTGGAATTACCTTGACAACCCATTCTTGAATCACATAGCAATCTGTTCTCTTCAGGCACTTATTAAAAACCATCAGCTGCTGCATAATATTCCTTTGGGGCAGGGTACAGGGTAGGGATCATGGACTTTATTGTCAGGCCTTGCCTGGCAGGAGTGAATTTTGTGCAAGCTCATGGGAAAGCTGTTGTCTCTTTCTACCAATGCCTGCAGCCAAGCTTTGGGGCTGGAGATAATGGACGTGGAAAACCAGGTTTGAGCAGCTCCTACATGTAATGGAAAAATTAAAAATGCTGCAGGATCCCCGGCAGCAGTAGGCAGCAGAAATGCTATAGGTCCCCAAGAGTGGTAGCGGGCCATGTGGCAGCAGGCAGTGGGCCCTGACAGCAGCCAGTCCCAGACAGAGACAGCTGCCAGTCCCTGAGTGGTGGCTGGCCCCAGGCAGGGAGACACGTGGTGGGCAGGCAAGAGACAGAGACATGGATAGACACGCCATGCAGAGTAAAGTTGGATATTTATTCAGGGGGTTATGGAGGGAGAAGGGTGAAGGGGAGAAGAGCAGAAAGAGAGAGAGAGAGGTGGGGGGGAGAAGCAGGGGAAGGGGAAGGGTGGAGAGAGAAGCAGAAGCTGCCTCTCCAAGAGGAAGACGGAAAAGAGAGAGCACTCAGGCTGGAAGCTGAAGATCAGCCTGCCTCAGCAGATAGGGGAGGAAGTGGGCGTGGCTTGTCTCTTAAAGAGCCAGAACAATCATTACACTACAGTTTTCCAAGAAACTGATAATTCAAACCAATATTAAAATGATCATCAAGTTACACAGGTTTAAAAAACAGGCAACTGGAGTATCCTATAGCTTCATGTTCCAGATTCTATTGGAAAATTCAAATGGAGCTTGGAGTAGACAATCATTATTGCATACATTGAAGCATTTGAGAAAGATCCTTGAAACTGATGGTGCTGAGACATTGAGCAATTATTGTAGGTCATAGGTTCACTTTAGGAAACTTTGAAAGATAAAATGAAATCTTGGTAATGTTCTGACTTCTCTGCATTCTTAAACTATTAAAAGTAAAGATGGCACTGAGTATGAGGAAGAAGAGGCCAAGAGTAAATGAGCAGAGTGGAGTAGAAATGATAAGAACGATGAAGAAATCAGCAGACCGCAGAGTCTTGGATCTTTGGAGTATACAGTTGTGACAAAGACAGCTTTGTTCAGGATGTATGAAACGATGATCAGACCCCATCTTCCTTGAGTGACGGAAGTGCTGACAGTGTAAAAGGAGTTGACACAAAATGGAAAAGTGTTTCTTGTGTTCAGCAGGATAACAAAGCTGATCACACTGAAGTTGTGTCCAGTCCAAATGCTAACATTTGACAAGTGATTTATATTTGACATTTGTTGCAATCCTATAGATGAGTTTGAACAACAAACATCTAGTCTAGGCAGCTTTTTGTCGAACAGAGGACTGTTAGAGTAACACTGCAGTGGTGAACCTATTCAACACTTGGAAAAATCCTTGTTTTTCTGAAGGTGCCAGGTATCTATTAGAAATGACAGCACTGGACCCATGCAGGGAATTGCAGCCAAGGGACGTGGTCAAGTAGATCATGGGGAAGAAATGGCAGGAAACATGATTGAGAACGTGGTGATGTGTGAGGTAGAGAAAACAAGGGTTTCTCTGTCAGAAAAGGGAGTGGATGTAGAGTTCCACAGTTGTGCCAAGGATGGCAGGTGAGTGTGATAGAACCCTGGGGATCAGACCCCACAACAAGTCAGTCTTGGTGAACAGATTCCTGTAGTGCTCCTGGGGATCCAAGAATATACCCAAAAAGCCTTTCGGAGACTTGATAAACTGGAGCCACTATCATCAATACTTCTGATTAGCAATTAGCCCTCTCCATAGAAGGCACCTTCATGGCTCTTTGGGATGTCTCTGGTCCAGTAATGTTTGTTGATGTGTGATTTGTTATTCCCTAGTCTAGTGTGAAGTGTAAACAATAGCCTGTTTAGACATAACCATAGTAGGTTTAAAATTTAGAATATAAATGTATACATATTTTTATAATAAACTCATTTTCTGTTGTATTATTGTAAAACTAGGTTTTAGATAAAAGAATTATTGAATGGCTACCTTCCATCAGTCCATGCAGTAAGGAATCTACAGTGCTAGCAGGGCCCCATGTTTACTGTTCACAGAGCTTCAGTATAGTAGAGAGATAATGCCAATCGGAGCATTACAGTCCTGGGACATGTAATCATAAGATCACTGGAGAGTGAAACTATATCTTCATGAGAGGTAGTAACTCAGTGAGAAATGGTTGGGCATATAAGGAATGCTAGTGTAAGTAGGCATTTGTCAGTAGAAGCATGGACAGTAGCAGCCAAACCTGGAATAAGCAGTAGCGTGGGATTTATTGGCATCTTTTCTGTCTTATTTAAAATGTTTTTGCTCAACTTAATTAGAATAAGGTTTGCTTCTGGATGCCCACGCTGCCAGAACCCAGGGACACTAGAAAAAGATGAAGACGCAAAAGCACTGAGGGTTTCCAGAGCTAATCACTGCTGGGGTGATGGTGCTAGGACAGTCACAGATAAAATCTGAGGTGGAACCAAACTGTTAAAGTACTGTTCACCTTTCTCCTGAGATGAGTTTACAGAAAACAGGTTTATACGATCTGACCTGGGTTTTCAAACTTTCCCCATGTTGTTTAACTGTTCTTAATAAAATGAGTATAAAAAGGTCTCTGCCTCTTGGAATACGTAAGGTCCCTCACTGAGATGGTAAAGATAGGGAGCTGTGCAGGGTGATGGCAAAAACAGTTTTCTGACCAGTTCCTTGATTCGTGTCTATCAGAAATTACTCTGGCATGTGTGTGGAAAGGGGATGGACTTTGGAGTCCTGACGTTAGCTGCTGAGCCTTTGTTTTATAATCTATCAATAGGACGACCCCTTCCAGGAGGAATGTCAGTTAGTTTACATTGCTCAAGTCTAGGAGGGTGGGATAAATATGCACGCATGCTGAACTGTCTGTCTCTGATCTCTTCACTCACGCTGTCTACCCCAGTGGCCAAACTGTAATGCAGTCAAGTAGCTAAAATTACATGTGCTGTTTGTGTGATTTCCTTCCTGGTTCTTTACATGCTAGTTTTAACATGGGGGTGGCTGTTAGGCTTTTCTGCGGGTCCCCGGCAGCTTGCTGCAGGTCCAAGACCACGCGGGCAGGACCCCCATGGTTCCAGTCATGTGGCAGCGGCGGCGGGCGGGAGAGAGAGATACACCAAGTAAAGTTGAACATTTATTAGGTGGGTTAAAAGGGGAGGGGGGAAGAGAGAGAGAGAGAGAGAGAGAAAGGGGAGAGGAAGAGAGAGGAGGAGAGAGGCTGCCTCTCCAAGAGGGGGACCAGAGAGAGAGAAGGTGGAGGTCTGAGGCTAGAAGCTGGAAGGGAGTGGGCGTGGCTTGTCTCTTAAAGAGACAGGACAGAACATTACAGTGGCAGCACATGCCTGTTAGCCTAGCACCTAGGAGGTTGAGACAGAGGATTTCCATGGTCTCAAGGACCACCTAAGTTATATAGTTCATCAGAGACCAGTCACAGCAACATAGTAAGGTCCTGTTTCAAAGGGCAAGAATAAAACAAGGAAGAGGCCAATTTAGTATTTAGGAAAACATGGCACATTCCATGTGGGTTTTAGTGCTCGGGCAAGAAAGACAACTACTGAGTTTCTCTATGAGTGGATTTTATTTCCTAACAAGAATACTGAGTTTCTCTATAAGTGGATTTTATTTCCTAACAAGAAGGCCTGAAAGCATTAAGATATTAGTTAAATGCCCTGAAAGATACAAGTTCTTTGGTAGGTGAAAAGTTCACAGTGGGAAGCTCTTACATAAAAGATTGGATATCTTTCTTATTATAGTTTAGAACCATTACAGATTAGGAAGACTGAATTTTTTTTTTTCTGACAAATTATGACTGCCATGGATTCAGTAGATGGGCTTCATGTGTTGTGCCTGAGCTAGAATGTGTTGCTTAGCTCTCAGTGATGAACTCCTGCCCGGGGCGATGCTTATCTTCCTCTGCCTTGATAAGCGGCATCTAACAACTGTGTAGGCTCATGAAAGACGGGGACTTCGCCCGATTTCTCTGAATCTACCAGTTCACGTAGATCCCTGATGGTGATCACAAATCGTATTTGGGAAAAAAAAAAACTGGAGAGATGACAGTATGTGAAGAACTGAAACAGCTTCCTCCTCTCCTCTTCTCAGTCGCATTTCTCTGGGGACAGATGTGTCCCTGAACTAGTTCAGTGCTGTCGTAAGCGGTGTCTGTGGTGAGTCTTTAACAAAGCCGCAATTTTAAGCTCTGTATTCAGCCCTGTTAGAAGACAAAGATGAACTCCTGAGTAAAGTTGACATTCTGACAGCAGGGCTTTTTTTTCTCTGACTCACATTTCTGAAGGTGTGTCGCAGGGAAAGCAAGAGTTATTGTGCTTGCAACCTTAGCCCAGGAGGAGGCACAGTTTGCTTCTAGCACATGTAACTATCCAGTGTTCAAATGAAACAACAGGGCTTGACCTGTGTTTGCAACTCAAAATCATAGTTAAATAAGCGTTGCTGGGCATTTACTTCTGCCCTAGTTTGCTTTCCTGCTGCTGTGATGAACACCGTGGCCATAGGAAACTTGGGGAGGGAAGAGTTCATTTCGTGTTACAGGCCACCATCAGGGAAGGCTCAGACCAGAGATTTAAGGCGTAGGCAGAAGCAATGGAGGAATGCTGCTTATCTAGCTGGCTGCTAGACTCACATTCAGCTTCCTTTTTAAAACAATAATGCGTTCTTAATTCTTTAAGAATTTTATCCCATGTATGTTGGTCATATCCATCCCCCTCTCACAACTTCTCCAAGGTCCACCACCATCTACTTCGGCTTTCCCTCCTCTCCACATACCCACCACCATCAAGTCTAATTTGTGTTGGCCAATGGCTTCTGGAGTTTCGGTTTGGGGGCCCATCCTGTAGTATGATAGCTATCACACCATTAAAGAAAACTTATCTACCTCTCCTAGAAGCTATCTAATGCCAATAGGTCTTCATCTGGGGTTGGGCTTCATGTCTTCCACCTCCCCTTCATGCAAGGATTTTGTTTAGCTTGAGATTGCATGGGTCTTGTCTATGCTGTCAAACTGCAGTGTGTTGTATGTGCCTTCTTGTGTTCAGAAAACACTCTTGGCTTGATGTTATCAACCACATCTAACACATGTGTTAATCACCATCAATTCCAAGAATACAACTTCTCTGGTGAGGGTTGAGGTCCACTGGTCTATGTGTGTAATACTGAGTCATTAGGGTTCATTCTGATTCTGTGTCCATTTAGTAAGCATGGTCCCCACACAGCCTATGACACCCATCTAACCATGGTTGAAAGTTCTAGGTATGAGTCTCATCTTGTGCAGCAAGCCTTAAATTCAATAAAAAGGTAGTTGATTAATTCCTTAACATCTGTGCCACTTTTACACTAGTGATCATGTCTTTCTGGATGGGTCTTTCCTGTATCTCCCAGTACTGTAGCTCACATCTGGGTGAGACTGATGTCTATTTTTCTGATAGTATGCCTATGTACCTTGCAGGACTCTGAAAGATAGCCAGTAGGGATGAAGTTTCCAGTTAGTTCAATACCCACTTGATTCCTCCATGTCTCTCACTCAAATAAGTGGTATCTTTAACAGTAGGATTTTACTGTGAATTTCTGGAGCGTATCAAGGAATAGTGGCTCTAGCCTTTGGGATCCCTATTAACCCACAATTCAAAAAGAGGTAACCCATTTGTTGTACTGAGGTTTTCGTTTAATTGGACAATGTTTAGTGTCCAGCTGGAGTATTATCCATCTATTATAGTATAGCTACATTTAAAACTTTAATATATGTATATGAATAAAATTTAAGAAGCTTCTACAGTAGTTAGGTTTCCATATGGCTTTTTCAAATGCCCTTAAGTATTAGTTATCCCTCCTTCATATTCTGTCCTCTCTCCTGCCCTCCCTCCCCAACCCCACTTAATTCTTCCTGTTATGTTATAAGCCATTACTCCTTTATAGTTCTGTACTCCATCTCACCTTTCTTGAAAGATCCTTCCTCCTCCATGGTCCCTACTAACCTCCAAGTGTTTGAAATGATACACATATATGAAAAGCTAAAGAGCGGACATCCACATGTGTGTGTGTAAATGTACCTCATTTTCATTACCCACTCACCAGTTTATGGGCATCTGGGTTCTTACTATTCCCTGGCAATTGTGTGTAGAGCAACAATGAAAATGGATGAGTAGATATCTCTGTAGTAAGTTATAGAGGCTTTGGGTGTGTGCCCAGGAGTGATATAGCTGGATCATATGGTAGATCTATTTCCAGCTTCTTGAGGAACCTCTATGCTGATTTCCAGAGGTTGCACCGGTTTGCATTCCCATCAAAGGCAGCTAAGCGTTCTCCTTTTCCCTGTATCCGTGCCAGCATCTGTCCTCCTTTAGTTTTCTTCATCATGGCTATTGTGAATGGGATAAGAAGAGATCTTAATTTGCATTTCTGTGATGCCTATGGATGTTGAGCATTTAAAAAAAAATTCTGTTATTTGTGTTTATCTTTTGAGAATTCTGTTTATTCATGTTTTTTGTTTTTGTTTTATTTTGGTTTGGTTTGGTGTTTATTTGTTTTTCAAGACAAAGCTTCACTGTAGCTTTGGAGCCTGTCCTGGAACTCGCTCTGTAGACCAGGCTGGCCTCGAACTAACTGATCCACCTGTCTCAGCCTCTTGAGTGCTAGGATTAAAAGTGTGCGCCACCACCACCTGGCTTATCTGTGGGTTTTTTTCTCTTTCTTCTTTTTTAATTTTGGTGTTTATTCTCTTGATGTTTGAATTTCTAGGTTTTATATGTTCGAGGTACTAACCCTCTGCCCGCTATGTGGTTGCTGCAGTTTTCTCCTCATTCTGCACTGGGTGATGGCATTCTTTGTTGCACTGTGGCTGTTTAGTTGCATATGTTTCATTTGTAAGTTGCTGGTCTTAGTGTCTGTGCTGCTAGGGTTCCATTCAGAAAGTTCTTCTCTGTTCCTAGAAGTTTTCCTTGTATTCTATACTTTCTCTTCTGTCAGTTTTAGGGTATCAGATTTATGTCAAATTCCTTGATCCATTTGAAACTGAGTATTGTATATGTTCTAAGAGAAGGATCAGTTGCAGTCTATATGTATAGCTATTCTGTTTCACCACAAATAGCACTATTTGTTAAAGGTACCTTTTCTCTAGTGTATATTTCTGGCCCCTTTCTTAAAAATCAGGTGGCTGAGCATACATGAACTCAATTCTATTAAATTGATTAGCATGTCTCTTTTGTTCAATATTGTGCTGTATTTATCACTAAAGCTCTGTAGTATAGCTTAAAACCAGTAATTATCATACCTCCAAAAATTCTTTCGTTGTTCAGGATTGTCTTGAGTATCCTGGGTTTTTTGTATTTTTATATGAAAAGTAAGAGTTTTTTTTAATTTCTGTAAAGAATTGTGTTGGAATTTTGGTGATGATTGGGTTGAACTTATGCAGTCTAGGCCCACCTGCTTAGGAATGGTGCTACTCATAATTCACTGAGCTTTATAGTTACATAGGACAGGGATGAGGGAAGGCAGGGCTTTGTGTCTTCTGTTGTTAGTAGCTTTATGGGTAGTTTTGCATGTGCTGTTGAACTGGGATTACACTAGAGTGTAGTGGTTGAGGAAAAGCTTTGGAGTTAGATTCCCAACAAAGAGATCTATTCTTTGTATATTTTGTGTATACTATAATGCTAGTAGTACTAGTGTATAGAAGCCAGCATGGCTTGTGACTTATGTTATTTACTGAGGGCTGTGCTGTCAGTGGTGAAGTGTACTTGGTCCCCAGTTGGTGGAACTGTTTGGGTAGGGTGAGGAAACGTGGCTTTGTTGGAGGAGATGTTGCTGGGGGCAGGCACTGAGATTTCAAAAGGTCCCATGACATTCCCAGTTAGTTCCTCCTCTTGCTTGTGGATCAAGATGTAAGCTCTCAGCTACTGCTCCAGCGCCATGTCTGCCTGCTTCCATGTTCCCTGCCATGATAGTCATGGATTGTAACTCTGAAACTCTAAACCTACATAGACACATACGTTTCCCTGGTCTTGGTGGCTTATCATGGCAATAGAAAAGTAACTCAGATGGGGGTGATGGTGTGATTTGCCAGAGTTCCTAAAGAAACAGAGACATCCAGTACCACAGCATGTGCTATTTCCACTTTGTCTGCTCTTGGAGAAGATCCCATAGAATGACATGGAATTGTGAGTGAGGCAAAAGAGTTGTACTTTTGCCAGCAAAAAAATTATTCCAGCAAATAGGCAAGTTATGGACCATTGTAGAAATGAGATATAGAATACAGGATCCCAGGGCACATGGCCATTTACTAAAGGAGATAAGCAAGAAAACAAATAAAACTCAGCTTGCTGGGTAGGCTTACCTGACAGGTATTAGCAGTGACAGAGTAGGCAGCATAGGGAGTGGGGATTTATCTGGTCAATGGATTAAAGAGTATTACTTTGGACAGCACAATTTGTACGTTGCAGTGCAAGTGCGAAGTAAACAATTTACTGTGTGAGCTCAAGCGAGAGGCTATCCTGATGGTGTTAGACAGCGGTCATGAGGTTGGGAGAGATCTCTGGAGAATGCTACCTGAGGAGGACAGACAGCACCTGGGCCCTGGGGTATCCCATAGTTTGGAAGTCGGGAAAGAAAGTGGATCAGCAAAGGAGACTGAGCAGAGGTAGCTGTTCACTCTGAAGTAAAATCATGAGAAAGTACTTCTGGAAACTAATGGCGGCGGCGTGGGAGCGAAGGAGGGGGAGAGAATTGGAGGATGGAGGGAAGGAGAGAGAGGTTGAGATAAAGATAGGTAGGTAGGTAGATAGATAGATAGATAGATAGACAGACAGACAGACAGACAGACAGACAGACAGACAGACAGACAGACTGTGAGGCCTACAGACTTGGACATCCAGAGAACAAATGAATTACCAAATCAAATATTGTTCTTGGTTTAGGTATGATAGTAGAAATTCAATCAGTGGATTCGCAAAGTAGTAGTGGTAGAAAATCTTGACGAGCCATTCTTACCAAAGCATGGGGATGGAAGTCTGCTTAGATTAGAAATACTCATTAGAATACTACTCAGCGGTAAAAAACAAGGACATCTTGAAGTTTGCATGCAAATGGATGGAAATAGAAAACGCTATCCTGAGTGAGGTAACCCAAACCCAGAAAGATGATTATGGTATGTACTCACTCATTAGTGGACCCTAGCTATAAAATAAAGGTCACCAAGCACTTAGCTCGCAAGCCCAGAGAA
>PVIU01024569.1:0-25333 GCA_004026605.1 Ondatra zibethicus
AAAAAAAAAAGAAAAATTCCCTATCTCTAAATCCCATCCACATTCTAAGCTACTTTCTCTTCTACAAGGTATTCAGATACAGTAAAAAGACATTCTCATCTGTAAGTCTCAGTCTTTTCCCAAAATGAGATGTGGGAAAAATTAGAAATTCTTCAAGTCCAATGTACCATTAATTGTTAGTCAAAAGGAAAGATATAAATGTCTCTTTAGAAAATCTGTATTCCTGCCAGGCAGGGAGGTTTCAGGGATGTCATGGTGAGGAATGAGGAATTTTAAGGCCACATGAGTACTACCAAGGAAGGCCTGCAAGTTGCAGTCAGTGGAAGCTACACTCTTGTTGCCAAGAATAAGGAGAGTGGAATACCGAACAGGGGCTGACTCACCACAGTTAAATGGTACAGGAGCACAGTGGGAGCTAGCTGGTCCTCAGGTACAGCCCAAGTACTGCTCTCTGGTTTTTCAATTCTCTGGCTTTCACACCTAATGCCCCCTCCCTAACAGTTCCTGCAAACTCCACAGCTCTTTGTAAATGTTTGATTTCCCCAATCTTAAAGTGACTTTGGTTTAAGTCTCACATTCCCCTAAACCATGAATTTTATTTGGCATCACAATCACCCAGGGTTCCCGACTGAAGGGTTTTCACACAACAGGGAAATAGACTGTGACTCCATTCAACAAATCAGTATTCATGTCTGTGGGTTCCTTTTCTCTACCTCCAAAAAGAAAAGAGAAAGCAGGAGTGCACCTGAATTTGTTCTTGTGGCCTCCCATTGCTGCTGTTTACAATATTTGAGAACAATGCCTTGCTGCTTTGGTTGTGTGGCTAGTTCCCATTAATGTCTTGTATTATCAGTTTCTCTCTTGATCATTTTTGTACACGCCTGTCAGATGTCACATGACTTTTTTTGGGAATCATGGCACTCTTTGTGGCAAGGTCCTGAAGAACCCCACACATTGTGGAAAGTTCACTGAATAATTCTGGGCATGAAGCCAGGAGCATATTTGCAACGTTTTACTTTTGCTGTACAAACTATATTGCTGGCTGGCTTTAGTTTCTTTTTCTCAGTCACAGATAAAATAGCTACTACAAAAAGAATTTCCCCCTTAATTACTCTCCTCTGAGCCAGAGGAAACATTGTTAAAACAAAATACAATGGACCTGATTCATCCTCTAAAACCTTTGATGTTTCAGGTGAGACCATGAATTCAGGCTTCTTAAGAACATATTGCCCCATCAATGTGCCCTGTGACCAGCATGAAAGAGTCACAGTAGTTCATGAAGTTTAATATTACATATTTAAATAACTGTTCTGGAGAGAATGATTTTAATCACAAGAGTTTAGGAGAAATCCTAATAAATATGTGATATCAGGAGTTAATGGGAAGTCTAGAGACAGGGAATAAAGTGTTATTATAGCATCGCACAGTTCTCTAATAACTGTGCCAACGCACTAAGAAATTGAAACTAGTACATGAGAACAATTGACAAACAGTGCCAACTCTTAAGAGTAAGTTTTTGAGTTATGTTGCTTACAGTATATTAGGAAAAAATCCTGATATATCCCCAGGGGAAATGGAGTAGAACAGAAGAAAGAATGAATTAATCTACTGTCGCAGGTGAGAACCAAGACTCTACCAGATTTAAATAGTAACCATGAGAAACAAAACTGACTCCCAACCTGAACGGTGCTGCAAGCACAAATGCTGCCAACTGGACACACTGTCCTACCTTGTAGGTGTTGCCCAGTTAGAACACCGCCTCTGTGATGTGCAATAGTGTTTATGCTTCAAACATTAGAGCTACACTTCAAATGGGTAATGGGGAGACATACGGGGGAAAAAGTGAAGGAAAAAACTTGTAAATATTTTTAAACCCAAAGTAAGTAAAACTGAGAGGAAAACATTCATGCAAACCACTGAAACTTTATAAAGCCAGCCCAGGCTGTCTGGGTGACACTTTCAGAAATCAAGTGGTTACAGTATCTTCCTTGTACTACATCTGTCCCATCTCATCAAAACCATCTAGAGATAAGCGTCCAGCAATCTTCCTTCATTTTCTGAAAACTTGGGCTCAAAAACTTCTTTAAGCCCCAAGTCTAAGTTTTTGTTGAAAGCAGATTCCACTCAGATTATATCAGGAAGAGCTGCATAATTTGAGTTATGCTTTTTCTCACTGATTTTTTTTGAGACAGATAGCAATGACTGTCCTGTACCTCACTATGAAGAACAAGATGGCCTCAAAGTCAATGAGACTGGCCTCCTATTGTTTACCAAATTCTGGCATTACGGAAATGGACAATACCCAACTGGGGTATGTTTTTTAAATGACTTATATTTAAATCCGACAATATAAGGATTTAAAGGAACCACCATTGTTTGACGAGCATTAATACTCTTGAAATTCTGAATTAGTTTAAATTTACAAATCCAATTTCATGTTCTCAATAAATTATTTTCTTTGCTCTCTTAACTTCTATTGAAAATGTTTGAACTATGTTAGTGTGCATATACCTTTGTCATGGTATATGGAACTGAGAGGACACTTTAGAATTGGCTACTATATACATTTCCTATGTGAGTTCTAAAGACTAAACCCAAGGATTTGACTGTAAGTGACATCATTGGTTGATATTTGAGTTATATCATGGGCCACCATTTTAGGGTGAATTCTGCCGTGGTCCTAACCACATCAGATCCATACTTTCCAGGGTAGAGATGAGATTAAAAATGTTGGGTAGGAGGAAAAGAAATAAGAATCACATAGATGTAGGAGTCAGGAGGGCAACTCAGTCAATATTGAATGCTGAATTCACCAAGGTTTATTTCCCATACACTTTTATACCCCAATACAAAAATGAGGAAGACAAAAGACCGCTTTAACATGATACCATTCTTGAAAAATGCATTGTTGTTTAAGCAGTGAACCTACCCTAGACCAAGTATCCTGAATGCAGCCACTCACTAAGGCAAACTCCTTATTCAAAAGAAGGAGCAAAAATATAGTTATACTTGAATTCTCGGACCTTTGGTCAAGGTGGAGAGGATACGCCTCTAAGGGCCATCTTAATATCCAAATTACAAAATAACCACATCCTAGGTCAGGGTGTGTAGCCGTAGTTGTCAATAACGTTGATCAATGTCAAACTATTGACCTACAGAAAAGGTGGAATAGGCTCACATTTTTGGGTTTCCACAGGTTTCAAAACTATTTATGTATGGGCTGATGCCTGAATGCTCCTATGCCACATTCCATGTGTAGAAATAAGAAAATATTTGTTGGAGTAATGTGGGTCCCCCAGACATTGAGCCCAGATCATTAGGATTAGCAGCAACCAATTATACTTACTGAGACAATTCTCTAGTACTCATTTGTGGTTCTGAGAAAGGGTTATGAAGAGGTGTTTAGTCTTCAAAATAAACTAACATGATCAAAAAAGACAGCAGTATATCATGTTTACTTACAAATATGATTTATTACTTAAATTGTCCTGTTTTCTTCTATCATTAAATGACAATATTATTACAATCTGAAAATATTTTACTTATATAATATTTCAACTAATGTTACTTGAGCATCAGTGAGACCGCTCAGTAGGGCGTGTCTGTGGTGTGCAATGCTGGAACCTGACCGTGTCAGCACATGAAGATGGCCAACAGTGGGCCCCTCAAATTCGTCCTCCACACTAAACTGATCCCCTGATCACATTACAGACACATACAACAGAAATATTTTTGCTTTTTAAAAAATAAATCTCATTTCCATTAAATTATCTGGCACCCCTTAGAAGGCAGTACTTCAAGGTGAAGTCACAGATAACAAAAGGGGACATGAAGGAGCACAGAATACAAAATAATATGCACATAGTCATAGCACATCATGCTATATTATGGTTATAGCATTGATTGCTTGTTACCTTGTTTTTATAACACTTCTACCAAATAGATGAAAATCCTGATTTGTATACACACAATACAAACCATAACCACAATTGAAGTATTTGGTGTTGCTCTTCTGTATTAAACATTTTAACATATAAGATTATTAAAACATTTGACAAAACAGCAGACACTAGGGATACAACTTCTATTCTTGGACTTGTACTCAGGAGGCTCACACATGAGAATCAGGAGCTCAATTGTAGCCCTGAGTAATTACTGACATCCAAGGCAGGCTAGATAACAAACAACTTAAGGAAATGTGTGAAAATATAAAAAACAAAACCATGAACTACAACACACATTCACACTCTTACTTGGAAGGTAGGTTCACATATTAATCACACAGCACCTGATATTTAACTAAACAATGGACCACTAGATGGTGGGCATCCCATTCTATATATTTCAGCAGAGAAATGCCTACCAACCATGTGAAGCTGAAACAGAAGATGAATAGAAGCCACAGATGGAATATAAGCACTGTCTCATAAACTGCAGTAAAAGGCTTTGACAAAACACAGCTATCTTCAGTTCCTTCTCCAAAGGTTTCAAAATACAAACCACAACTGAAGATCTTCACCATCACACGTGGGTGAACATGGTAAATAATTCCATCCTTCATGAATACAATAAAAACATGATGAAACAAGGCTTTTTTTCCCTTAAAACTGAAGGCAACTGTGACACTAAAGTCTTTGACAAATCATTAACATGAATAAAGTTTCTGATCATGTATGAGTTCTTTCTATTTTCTGATGTGAAGATGATATAGAAAGTCTTCAAAATCTTTACAAAGCCAGAGACATTGTCAAACAATTATGACAAGTTCAATCTTAGGAACAAGAGCAAATTGTGACAACTTTTAAAACCTGCTATAAGAGGATCACATGGTCTTACCTTCTTTGGAACGAGCATATGCATGCACATACCTCCATAAAGACACATTGAAATCACAAAATTACAATTTAAAAATCATTATGCAAATTTTCACTCATGAATGTTTTTCTCATGTAAGTGTTCATTCCTCTATCACAGGTGTTGAGGCATCTAAAGACAGTTTTTCTTCATCATGAATTGGATCATGTAATAGAAACCAAGCATGAAGTCAGAGAATCAGTCTGAAGATGGTGATATCATTTGGGAATACTTAAGAAAACATATCCTTCTAGAGAAAATATATCGCTGGGGATGGTCTTGAGAGTTTATATCCACACATCATTTCCAGTATATACTCTCTACTCATGCTGCAGGGAGATGTGAGTTCTAAGCTTCCTACTCTGGCTGACATGTCTGAAACTTATTGCCAAGCCACTTTCATTTTCATGAAACAGTATGTGTTCTTTTATGGTGTTGAAGACTATTGTGATGTGCAAAGGCTTTATCACATTGATTACATTTATAAGGCTTCTCTCCAGTATGTGCTCTTTCATGGCGTTGAAGACTACTGTGATATGTAAAGTCTTTATCACATTGATTGCATTTGTAGGGCTTCTCTCCAGTATGTCTTCTTTCATGTAATTGAAGAGAATTGTGTGTGGCAAAGCCTTTACCACATTGAATACATTCATAAGGTTTTTCTCCTCTATGTGTTCTTTCATGTACTCGGAGATAATTCTGTTGTGCAAAGGCTTTATCACAGTGATTACATTTGTAGAGCTTCTTTCCAGTATGAGTTCTTTCATGTATTTGAAGATACCAGTGTGTAGCAAAGCCTTTGCCACACTGAATACATTCATAAGGTTTCTCTCCAGTATGTGTTCTTTTATGTCGTTGAAGACTACTATGTTGTGCAAAGGCTTTATCACATTGATTACATTTGTAAGGTTTCTCTCCAGTATGTGTTCTTTCATGTTTTATGATACTATTGTAATAGGCAAAGGCCTTATCACAGTGATTACATTTGTATGGTTTCTCTCCGGTATGTGCTCTCTTATGTATTTTCAGATAACTAAGATTTGCAAAGGCTTTGCCACATTGAGTACATTTATAAGGTTTCTCTCCAGAATGTGTTCTTTTATGCTGTTGAAGACTACTGTATTGTGCAAAGGTTTTATCACATTGATTACATTTGTGGCATTTCTCGCTAGTATGTGTTCTTTTATGGTAATGAAGACAAATGTGCTGTGCAAATGCTTTACCACAGTGATAACATTTGTAGGGTTTCTCTGTAGTATGTATTCTTTTATGGTATTGAAGACTATTGTATTGAGCAAAGGCTTTATTACATTGCTTACATTTGTAGGGTTTCTCTCCAGTATGTGTTCTTTCATGTGTTTGGAGACTACTGTAATATGCAAAGGCTTTACCACATTGATTACATTTATAAGGTTTCTCTCCAGTATGTTTTCTTTTATGTACTCGGAGATGACTTTGTTGTGCAAATGCTTTATCACACTGATTACATTTGTAGGGTTTCTCTCCAGTATGTGTTCTTTTATGTATTTTAAGATAAGTGTGATTAGCAAAGCCTTTACCACATTGAGTACATTCATAAGGTTTTTCTCCAGCATGTCTTTTCTTCTGCCTCCTGAGATAACTGTGACATGTAAAGACTTTATCACATGGAATATACTGAGAGTGTTCCTCTCCAGTACAAATTTCTTCATGCCTGCAAAGATAATTGTTACATGAAAATGCTTTAGCACAATGAATGATGAATAATTTTACCATATGAATGCACTATACAAATTGGTCTAATTTTAAAGAGGACTTAGATCTTTAAGTTTTCACTTTGTTCCCCTTTATTATGGGCTGTTTTGCATCTTTAAGATACCTGTGATGGTAGAAGTCTTTACTCACACAATTTACTGATGTATTTGATTAGCTAATGCCCCCATTGACTCAAGTATTGGAATGTTTGGTCCATAGGTATTTGTACTATTAGATAATGCATGTGGCCTTGCTGCAGTAGGTGTGATCTTGTTGAAGGAAGTGTGTCACTCTTGAGGTAAGCCTTGAAGTGCTCTAGGTTCAAGCTATGCCTAGGGTGTCACAGTCTCCTTCTGCAGCCTATAGACAAGGATGTAGAATGCACACCTACCTCTCCAGCATCATGTATGCCTGCATGCCATCATGTTTCTAGTCATGATGATAATAGACTAAATCTTTCAAACTCTAAACCAGTCCAAATTACATGATTTCATTTATAAGAGTTACTATGGTCTGACCAGGCAGTGGCAGTGCATGCCTTTAATCCCAGTACTCAGGAGGCAGATGCAGGCAGATCTCTGTGAGTTTAATGCCAGCCTGTTGTATAAGAGTTAGTTCCACAGAGAAATCATGTCTCAAAAAATAAAATAAAATAAAATAAAGAGGAGTTACCATAGTAATACCATCCATTGACAGCAGCAAGAGATGACCTAAATAAGACACTCACATATATAGTATTCTTTTTCTATGAGGTTTTTACACATATTTGAAGAGAACAGTAAGAACTCAAAGTTTACCATACTGATTGCATTCATAAATTATCTGACTCTGTGAGTCACACTGCATTTGAAAGTGAACAGGAACAAACAGAAGAATTTCCACATTCCTAGTACTCATTGGGATTTTCTGAAACATGAGTTTGCTGATGAATCCCCAATGAAGTTGGAAAGTCAATTAACTGTGAACTTACATCACATTCAGAAAGTATACTCAAAATAGGGACTCCTACATGTTTTAATTGCTCTGGGAAAGAGAGGGAAGTAAGCTGCCTCTTTCCATCTCCCTATGCTCACATGGCTTGTTATCTATTGTGACATATGATATACCTAGTAAAGGAAACAAACGTTTTCCATATCACATTCATTCAGCTTGATATTTGCTCCCCATAGACATGTAGTATAGGGATTAAATTTTGTCCAGAACAATATTTTTGACTCTCAGAAACTGCCTATCTTGATAAACTTAGTAAAGTCTTTAAATGCATATGAGTAACACAGGCTTTACTCTGCACTCTTTGGTTATTAGAAGATTTTGAACATTGAGTATATACTCAATTGGGTGCACGTTGCAAAATGTCTCTGTGTTATGAAACTAAATGGATTGGAAGTTCTGTGGCATAGCTCGCATGGCGCTATGATTCAAATGGTGATATCTGTTAAGACATTGCTTTCTTCTCTTCTTTCTAAGAGGAATGCATTGCTAACATGAATTCATTACCTTACATTGAGGGACATGGTTAGGTGCTAATTAGATATCAATATGCAGTAAATAAATAAATCTCTGCTTGTTACACTAGTGCATCTCTTTAAAACTTCCAGGACACATTAAAATTTCCTCAGAGACACATTTGTGAGACTGTACATGAAAATTACCTTCCTTGTTGTAGAGAAATTTGATCAGGTTCTTCAATATTATGGTCTTCCCAATTGTTGGCTAAAATACAATACCAAAAGATACATGAAATATTTCAGAAATAGGGAAAAATTTAAAATATTATCTTCAGTTAACCTTAGAATCATGACTGATTTATTACCGTCATTCTCCCACTTTTGCAATCAAAAGTGCAAACAAAAAATTACTTGGCAAGAAAGAGTTGTCCCCTTATTTTAAAAATGAAGTAAAATTCACAGTCTTACCTATAGCAGTAAGGTTCCTGTAGGTATCCAGCATCACTTCTTTGTAAAGATTTTTCTGGGAAGGATCCAGCAAAGCCCATTCATCCCAAGTGAAATGTATATACACATCCTCGTATGTCACTGCATTCTAAAATGGCCATATATAAATATGGGTAAAAGAAAAAACATAATACTGACTACACTGTAAATGTATACTTCTTCAAAAATATATTTATGTAATTCTGGTGTTTCTCACTCTTATTCCATGACACAGAAGTTCTAATGCATCACAACTTCATTTTGAAAGAAGCTGAGTGAGATTTACTTGTCATTTCTGCATATTTAGAATAGGATATATTCTTGCAGGAGAAATGATCATTAAGTGACATAAAGAGCGTGACAAGCAAACAGATCAACAATATTGATCACACACTAGAGAAATCATAGAAAAAAGATGAGCAAGGTGGTTGTATTGGTTCATGCCTCTAATCCCAGCACTCAGGAGGCACAGGCCTGTGTGTTTCTGCTGTGGAACAAACTTTTTGTACACTATGAATATGTATTAATCTCTGAATATGGTGAATAAAGATCTCACTGACCTATAGCTGAGCAGAAAGAGGTTAGGTGTGAAAACCAGACTGATAGGATACTGGTGGAAAGGAAGATGGAGGCACAATAAGAGGATGGTCACCAGAGATGCAGAGAGAAGCATGGGGGACATGCTGGATTGAGAAAAGATACCAAACAACACGCAAAAGCAAATATAAGAAATACGTGTTAATTAAATTTAAGAGCTAGCTATTGAGGCTGCAAAATCAAAAGGGGACCAAGAGGTGAGTGACCACCACCCAGCAGAACACCCCACTCTCTAGGCCCTTTACACTGGGGCAAACCACGGCCAGCCAACAGGCAAGTTCCCTTCATGTAGGCTGCTCCAACAGCCCCATCACATCGATTGGATCCTGTAAAGTACAAGTCCCACTTTGTCCCAAATACTCCTTTCCCCCATAACTTCAGAGGAACTCTGAAACACAGGCTGCAAATAAGCAGAGACCAAGATGTGAGGGACCACCCAGCCAGTGGGGCACCCCACTCTCTATGCCCTCCATACCAAGTCAAAACCCTGGGTCCCTCCCCCACCTGCCTCATCTTCTCTAGCCAGCCAGGAGGCAAGTTTCTTACAGGTAGGCTGCTTCAACACCCCCACCCCACATATCAAACCCTCTTATCTGCCACAACCTCTGAAAAACAAGCTGCAACTACACAGAGTGGACCAAGAAAGGAACTCTGAAGTACAAGCTGTGACTGCACAGAGTGGAAGAACAGAGTTAACCAAGAGAGAAGACTAAGAGAGCTCAGTGGCTACCTGAGACACAGTGACACTAAAGAGCAGACCAAGAACTGTATGTAAACACACAGAGAGCCAAAGGAAGAATAGGATCAAGAAGCAGTGACAATGGCGGCATCAATTTGAGGAGGAGATGGGTAGGTGCCAATGCAAGAATTCATCCAACAACATATATGAAATTCTTTCTCTTTGTGGCCAATGCTAGCTATTTGGACAAGAAACTGCCCTTGCATCAACTTCTGGTAATACACTATCCAAACTGGACAAATAGGACACAAAGAAAAGCAACTGCATAACCTTCCCAATACATGGTAGGCAGTCATTCAAAATTTTCCAGGAGTAATTGATGCTGACTTTGAAGGAGCAATCAACTTCATGACTCACTCACCTAATGGAATGTCCATGGTAAATACAAGACAGAGACGTACAGAATTAATTTTACTTAATAAAGTGCAAACTAGAAATCAAGTAAAGAGATGTAAGAAAGAGAGGAGAAGCTGGATTTGGTTCATCTGATGTCATTGGCTAAAAGTCATAGGTTCACAGTGAACAGAACTCACTTTGTTCACAAAAGAAAAGAGCTTTTCTGGTCTTCAGGATACTGGTGCAGATATTTTGTTTTAACTGCCTCTCAATAGCCTTCAAAGTGGCCAAAAATGGAGACTTATTACTCAGTTACAAGAACTGATAAAACCCAAAATCCTGAACACAAAGAAGCAATGAGCTTTACTGGAAATATGAAGAGGGCCATAAAGGAACTTCTCAGCTGTACATTATTCCTCTTTACCTGTAAATTGTGGGGTCGAACATCATGACCCAAATGGGTGTATACTTACATAGCCACAACACAGTTATGGCTAATTAAATGTTCCAGCAAGGGTTGTTGTCCAATGAAGTGCTGGGCAAGGTGAATGAGGTAAGTAGTAATCTTATCAGACCTAGCAAAAGCCTCCCCTAGAAAATTAGGGTACTTTTAAGAGGAGTCACTGAAAAGCCTTCACTCAATGTAGACCCAATTATTTGGAAAGGTGACAAGCCTATCTGTAACATTTGAAGAGAAAGATGAAAGAGGAATGGATTCAGAACTTCTACAAACCATAGCTTAAGCTTTCCAATCTGCCTCCCAATTGTACACCAAAAGAAATGCCTCCGTGTGCACACTAGGCAGTGTTATTATATGAATCATAGCCTCTGATAGCTAGGGCTATAGAACCTCCCTCTCCATAGGGAATCCAAATTCAGCATGGCTCAGAGTCAAAGGATAGTTTTGTCCAGGTGAAAAAATTCACCAAACACACACATACAGAAACACAGTCAGACTCATGTTTCAACCAACTGCCAGCAGCGTTAACAGCTTTTCAAAATTGCACCTCCTGCCCTGTGACAGTGAAGACCATGTACTCACCAAGGCATGGCTTGTGGTCTCCCTCATAGCTCTCTAGAGCAGTGTCAGAGGAGATCCCTAAACAGAATCTGCAAGGCACCTCCCATTGATGCTCCTGATTGCTTGATTGCTAAGCCTTCCTAGGGTCCCACAGCAGTGGGGGACATCCATTCGTGCCTCAGGATATTAGATACCATCTCTATTCTGCAGAACATCTTAAACTAGGAAAAATAAGTTTTTGAGGCAGGGTCCCAGTTGTTCTGTTTTGGTTGAACTTAGAACACTGCAGTAATTTGATGTCATGATAAGATCAGATTCTTTAATGCTCTGGTATGTGGACCCCATGAAATGGTCAGTGAGAACATTTGTTGATCATCTAAAATATACTGCATAAATCCACAGTGCTAATATTAATTATTGTCAAAGCAGTAAACCCCTCACCTCCCTTCCTGCCTCTCTCTTCTGTACTGTTAGTACATCAGATTCAATGTAGGTCAGTGAACTCAGTACTGGCACACACCCTCTTCTTTTGGATGTTCCCAATAAAAGCCAGAAAGATTGGGGAAAACTTGTTCATAGATTTCTTTTCCCTCTTACTGACCAGTCAATGTCAAGCCTGGAAAGAGTCGCAGGACTGTTTTCCCAGCCAATGGACACTGAAGCAGGATTGTGTGTTCAAAGTAATTTCATTATATATTTTAGGCAAGCCTTAGGTACAGGAGATATCGCTCCAAGCAGAAATAAAAAGGAACAGCACTTGAGAGAAAAGAAATCAGACTATGAATGTTGACTACTGAGATCTGTGAAAGAGTTACAGGAAATGGTCTGTTTCTCAAAAATCTGAGTTTACTTAACTGTGCCAAGCAGTACTGAACACATATTCATAGGAAAGTTCCTTAATTGCAAACTCAATATTCCATGACTCAAACTAACCTTCTCAAACTATATACCGAGCAATCTGGTTTGTCTTTATTCATATGGTATGAATTAATATTTGCTAGGAAATTACAAAATCACCTCTTCCTGCCACAATTAGGTCCTTTTCCACAATGGTAACTCCAGCAGCTGACTGCCTACCCTGTCTCCCTCTTCAATGTGAACAATACATTTTTCTCCCTAGTCTTCTTTGAAGGCAGAAACCATAGTTCACATGCAATTCCTTGTCTTGGGACTGCAGTGGATAGTAGAATACATGACTCAAAGACATAATTTTAAATCTCTCAGCTGGTACAGTCATTTTAAAACTTTAAAGATGTATAAAGATGAAGCGTTTTACTTACACAATAGAGTACTACACAGTGGAAAAAAATAATGACATCTTGAAATTTGTGGGCAAATGGATAGAAAATGTCATATTGGAGCCGGGTGGTGGTGGCGCACGCCTTAAATCCCAGCACTCGAGAGGCAAAGGTAGGCAGATCTCTGTGAGTTTGAGGCCAGCCTGGTCTACAAGAGCTAGTTCCAGGACAGGCTCCAAAGCTACAGAGAAACCCTGTCTTGAAAAACCAAAAAAAAAAAAAAAAAAAGAAGAAGAAGAAAATGTCATACTGAAATAAGTAAATCAGACCCAGACAAATAGAATATGTACTCACTCATAAATGGCTTTTAGAAATAAAGAAAAGGAAAAACCAGCATACAATTCATAATCCCAGAGAACCTAGACAATAACGAGGACCCTAAGATAGACATGCATGGGAAGTAGAAAAAAAAAACAAAAACAAGATCTCCAGAGAGTTTACGGATCATGGCAGAGGGTAGAATGGGACAGGGGAGGAAGAAAGGGGAGTGGAAAAAAAATAGATCAATTAAAATAATAAAAAAGAAATAACGAAAGAAATTAAAGATGTAATATAGAGGACATCAAGGTCGTTGACCTGGAAAACAACAGACTGGGATCAAGGCAACCTAGGCTGAAATGAAAGAGCTTGTTTCAAAAACATTCTTTAATAGACTGGAAGTGCAGCTGTTTACAATTAATAAGCCTTCCAGGGAGCAATCACTCAACATACCTCAGTGTTTAACGAAAAAAAAAATCTCTTTAATGATAGCATGCATCCATCTCTCACTAATGTTCAAAAAGGAAAGAACCCAGGACAGATTTTGAATTCCACATATGCTGTCATTCTAAAGTCTTTTTTAGGTTAGGGCTTCAAGTGACACTTTGAACAGTTTAAATAGGGACAGGAGACTAAGTAGCCTCTAAGCCACTAAGCAGGTGGGAGACTTACACAGCAAGGATATTCCCAAAATTATTTCTTAAGTACACCAGTGACCAGGCCATTCTTTAGTGATATACAAGCTATTTCTCTTTTCTTTCCTTATTTTTTTGTTTTTTTTTTTTTTCAGGACAGGGTTTTGCTGTAGTTTTGGAGACTGTTCTGGACCTTACTCTCTAGACCAGTCAGGCATTGAATTCAAAGAGATCTGCCCACCTCTGACTGACTAGTGCTGAGATTAAGGGCTTGTGCCACTACTGCATATTCAACAAGTGGTGCTGGCATAACTGGATATCAACATGTAGAAAAATGAAAATAGACCCATGTACAAAACTTAAATCCAAATTGATCAAAGACCTCAATATAAAGCCAGCCACACTGAACCTTATAGAAGAGAAAGTGGGAAGTACACTTCAACGCATTGGCACAGGTAACCACTTCCTATATAGAACCCCAGCAGCACAGACACTGAGAGAAACAATTAATAAATGGGGCCTCTTGAAACTGAAACCCACATCAGACAGAGGTCTGATCTCCAAAATATACACAGAACTCAAGAAATTGGACACCATAATCCATTAAAAAAAATGGAGTACAGACCTAAACAGAGAACTCTCAACAGAGGAATCTAGAATGGCTGAAAGACACTTAAGGAAATGTTCAACATCCTTAGTCATCAGAGAAATGCAAATCAAAACAACTCTGAGATTCCATCTTACACCTGAAAGAATGGCCAACATCAAAAACACTGATGACAACTTATGCTGGAGAGGTTGTGGGGAAAAGGGAACACTTCTGCATTGCTGGTGGGAGTGCAAGCTGGTACAACCCCTTTTGATGTCAGTGTTTTGATTTCTCAGAAAATTAGGAAACAACCTTCCTCAAGACACTTTTGGGTATATATCCAAATGATGCTCAATTGTGCCACAAGGACATATGCTCAACTATGTTCATAGCAGCTTTGTTTGTCATAGCCAGAAACTGGAAACAACCTAAATGGCCCTCGACATTAGAATGGATAAGGAAAATGTGGTACATTTACACAATGGAGTACTACGCAGCAGAAAAAAATAACGACAGCTTGAATTTTGCAGGAAAATGGATGGAATTAGAAAACATTATTTTGAGTGAGGTAACCCAGACCCAGAAAGACAATTATCACATGTACTCACTCATAGGTGGTTTTTTATTTTTTTGTATCATAACTATAAACTCTCTTTAATTTCTAGGTTAGAGGTCAATTGATAGTTGCTATGCAGATTGTTACACTCTGTCCCCAGTGGCTGCAAGTGTGTTGTATTTAACAGTGTGTGGCTTGCATGCGATGTGGCACAACTGGTAGAGCTTTTGCCTAGGATGCATGAAAAGCCAGGGGTTTTATTCCCAGCACTGCATAGAATCAGATACAGCGGCACACACCGAAAACCCCAGCACTTGCTTGTAACTCCCACACCTGGGCAGTGGAGGCAGGAGGATCATCTGCTCCTTCCCCTCTGTGCCCTCTTACCTTCTTCCTTCCCTGATGTGCTTCACAGGCAACTTTATCAATGCCCTAGTCAATGTGTCCAGCCAAAACACCCATCAATGATCCCGAGGAAGCATCTGAAGATGTGTCTCCCCATGAAGCCTGTGGTGCTCCACCTGGTCATATCTCAGGTACCTCATAGGTGGTATTTAAACATAAAGCAAAGAGAGCCAGCCTACAAACCACAATCCCAGAGAACTTAGACAACAATGCGGACACTAAGAGAGACTTACATAGAGGTAGAAAGTAAAAAAAGACAAGATCTCCTGAGTGAATTCGGAGCAAGGGGACCTTGGGGGAAGATTGAAAGGGGAAGGGGAAAGGCAGGGAGGGGAGCAGAGAAAAATGTAGAGCTCAATAAATAAAAAAAAGACTCACTGATGGATGGTGGCGGCGCACACCTTTAATCCCAGCACAGAGATCCGCCAACAGAGGCAGCCGGAGCTCTGTAAGTTCAGGCCAGCCTGGTCTACAAGAGGTAGTTTCATAGTTTCGGACAGGCTCCAAAGCTACAGAGAAACCCTATCTCAGGGGGGAAAAAAAAGAACAGTATCTTGCAGGGGGGAAATGGGGAACTTCTAGGAAGTCAGCAGAAACTAACGTATAGTGGGACAAACTCAGGAGAAGGCCAATCAAACAAGGCTGTACAAGGGGAACACAAGGTTTCTCAAGGATATTGCTGAATGAGCCCACAGTCCTTTCTGGAGTGATAATCACATCTCCATACGAATGGAAGAGTTGTGTTCTCAGAATCTGAAAGAACCCTACCCCTAAGGCCCTGGCACCAGACCATAACCAGCTCTGGCAATAACAGTCATGATTTAAGGGAAGGAGCTCTATTTTAATCTCAATACATCAGGCTCCTAGGGATAGCTATCAAGGCCTAGGCCCCAAGTTGTTGCTGGCTACTCCAAGCATGTTCCTGGATTTGAGAAGGGGCTAGCTAGTGTTTCTTCTCCATTCAGGAGATCCTCAAGGTTGGTCTGATTGATCAGGACAGCCCTCAACACAACAGTGTGTTTCCTTTTCAAATGATTGACATCAGGTATCTTGCCCAACAGGCAGAACTATGCTTTTCTTAAGAAAAAAACCAACTGGCTGTGCAGTGGTGGTGCACACCTTTAATCCCAGCAACGGGAGGCAGAGGCAGGTGGATCTCTGTGAGTTCGAGACCAGCCTGGTCTACAGAGCTAGTTCCAGGACAGGCTCCAAAGCCACAGAGAAACTCTGTCTCGAAAAACCGAAAAAAAAAAAAAAAAAAAAAAAGCAAAACCAAGTTCTACTGTTTTACATGGCAGCTTAGTAACGGATTGCTACCCAACACAAGAGATGCCGTTTACAACTTCCACAAAATTGAATCCAAATGGATTTTACACCTAAAAGTTAATCGCAAAGTTTTAGAATATATTAAGGAAAGTAGTCTGAGCCTGGCGGTGGTGGTGCACGCCTTTAATCCTAGCACTCGGGAGGCAGAAGCAGGGGGATCTCTGTGAGTTTGAGGCCAACCTGGTCTACAAGAGCTAGTTCCAGGACAGGCTCCAAAAGAAACAGAGAAACCCTGTCTCGAAAAAACGGGAAAAAAGAAAAAAGAAAGTAGGCCTCTCTGATTTTTGGCAAAACCTTGTATGGATGCACGGAAAAGCATGCTGTCCTTGACCACGAAGATGTCCTTGACCACACACAGCTCCCAATGCTCTGTGCAGATGCAGTCCACAAAATAAAGCTATTCAGTGACAGTTATTTGCATCCAGGGAGTTGGAAGGTCCGCATGGGACCTCACAGGACACCTAATCTGGCCACGGCTCCCACCGAGCCCCTGCAAGGACTTGCCACACTAGCTCTCTAGCACAGCAACTTCTTCCCTTCTGGGTCCCACAGCCCATTGCTCACCTTGTCAGAGTTTCCCAGCTCACCCATGCTTCCTGCACAGCTCCCTGCAGCAAGAGTCACAACACAGCACACAAACCCACTACTCGTGCTCCCGTACAAAGTCACGGCTGTAATATGGCACCCGGAAGAGTCCGGCACCACCGCTGACTGGCAGGTTGGCCTAGAGGCTCTGATTGGCTACGGAGGCCTGAATGACAGCCACACTTCCCTTAGGATTGCAATGTGCTTAAAGACACAGCACAATGGTTGCTGGCCCTGCTTTCCTTGCCAAACTAAGTACTGCAGAGGTTTGCATTTCACTAACACTTTACCCTGGATCAAACATCTGGCCCTGCAAACTTTCTTCACTGCACAGGCGCGTCCCCTTCTTCCTGCTGGATACAATGCTGCTATCTGGCACAGGCCATTACATGCTGTGGAGCAGAATGATTTCCTTTTCCCACAGGTAGAAGGGGATCCAGAATATTCACTTATTTGTAAAGATTTTTCTGGGAAGGATCCAGCAAAGCCCACTCATCCCAAGTGAAATGCATATACACATCCTCATATGTCACTGCATTCTAAAATGGCCATATGTAAATATGGGTAATAGAAAAAGCTAACAGATTCAAAATCCCAGCAAAATTCTTCAAAGACCATGAAAGAATGGTACTCAACTTCATATGGAAAAGCAAAAAAACCAAGATAGCCAAAACAATCCTGTACAATAAAAGAACTTCTGGAGGTATCACAATCCCTGACTTCAAACTCTACTACAGAGCTACAGTACTGAAGACAGCCTGGTATTGGTATAAAAACAGACAAGAGGACCAATGGAACCGAATCGAAGACCAGGATATTAATTCACACACCTGATTTTTGACAAAGAAGCAAAAAATATCAAAAAAGACAAGATCTCCTGAGTAAATTGGGAGCATGGAGACCTTGTGGGAGGGGAGAGGCAGGAAGGGGAGCAGAGAAAAATGTAGAGCTCAATAAAAATCAATAAAAAAGAACAAATAATCCAATAAAAAATGGAGTACAGATCCAAACAGACAATTCTCAATCGAGGATCTAAAATGACTGAAAGGCCGGGCTGTGGTGGTGCATGCCTTTAATCCCAGCACTTGGGAGGCAGAGGCAGATGGATCTCTGTAAGTTCGAGACCAGCCTGGTCTACAAGAACGAGTTCCAGTACAGGCTCCAAAGCTACAGAGAAACCCTGTCTAGAGAAACCAAAAATAAATAAATAAAATAAAATAAAATGACTGAAAGACACTTAAGGAAATGCTCAACACCCTTAGCCATTAGAAAAATGAAAATCAAAACAACCCCTGCTATGTTGACTGTTTGGGCTGTTTTATGCTAGTGTTCTCTACACCTCTAGCCGCTAAAATTCTTCCCCCCTTATCTGCTCGGGTTTCCTAGGCTCCTGCTAATATTTGCCTGTGGGTCACTTTGTCTGCTCCCATTGGTTGCTCAGTTAAGCTTTGCGATGACAATTGAGCTGCACACCATTGTAGGAGTATTCCAGGGCATCATTTGTATCAGTTCATGGATCTTCTTTTCCACTCTTGTTTGGTTTGATCCTACACCTCTGTGCTATCAAGCTTCAGGTTCTTAAATATCCAAGCAGTGTTCCCCTCATAGGTTCTGCCTAAAGTTAGACCAGTCATTGTTTTTTTTCTCCCACCATAATCCAGCACTCCATGCAAGCAGTGTTTGCTCAAATGTTTGTAAATGGTTTGTTATCCAAGACTCAATACTGAAAACCTTGCCTGCTTAGAGAAGGCTGGGCTGGCTCCTCATCTCCCATTTATAAGTCTTTGCTGGAGCCACCTTTATAGAATTCAAGGTGTATTTACTGTACTAGTTTTTCAAATCAACACCAAGATATCCCCCAGTTCCAGTCACCTCTCTCCATACTTATTTCCTCCATTGCTCCCTGAGCCTGCTCTCTCCTGTGCCCATCTGTATACACCACCAGTCCATCAAGATATCTGTCCTCCCTTTCCAGGGAGATTCATGGTTACCCCATCTCACACATAGTTATACATATACAAACACACATGAACACAAAGACAAATAGACACATCCACACAAAAACACATGCAAACATAAAGATACACACAAACATCCGCACAAACACAAATAGACAAATATCACACAAGCACACACACCACACACACAAACACACACACAAATACACACACATCATACAAACACACACATAAATACACACATGCAAAGAAACTTTCAAAAGTCATGTTAATATTTAAAGCAACCTTAGGATATGTGTGGTGATGAAATTTACACAGGACTAGGTTTTTGTTGTTTAATTTTTATTTTTAATTTCTTTGGCATTTCTGCATGTTTTGACAAATTCTGACCTCATAGGATATTTGAAATGTATGATTTTTTTTTTTTTGAGACAGGGTTTCTATGTAGCTTTGGAGCCTGTCCTGGAACTAGCTCTTATAGACCAGACTGGCCTCGAACTCATAGAGATCCGCCTGCCTCTGCCTCCCGAATGCTGGGATTAAAGGCGTGTGCCACCACTGCCCGGCCTGGAACTAGCTCTTGTAGACCAGGCTAGCCTCGAACTCACAGAGATCCGCCTGCCTCTGCCTCCCGAGTGCTGGGATTAAAGGCGTGCGCCAACACTGCCCGGCGAAATGTATGATTCTTGGAACACTATTGCTACTGTGAGAGATGTAGGGTAAAAGGAACAACTGGAGCAGGAAACCAAACAATCACTGAACACCCTGATTCTGAACCCAGAATCAGCAAAAGAAACATACCCTGAATCTGAGACCTGGGCCAGGGAAAAAACATCTTTATCACTGAACCCAGGACCAAAGAAACATGCTCTGACTCTGAAATTAGTGTCAAAGAAACACATTTTGTCCCTAGAATCAGAGTCGGTGAAAGAAATACGCCCTGGTCCTAAGTCTATAGTCAAAAAGCTAAAAAGAACAAGTGAAAGAAACCCAGTTTGACCATGAAGTCAAAGCCACATCTGTGCCTGCCCAACTGCCCAACTGAGCCAACCAATCCCTGGGCAGGAAACCAACCAATCACTGAGCACCCTGACTCTGAACCCAGAGCCAGTGAAAAAAAAAATACCCTGTATTTGAGGCCTGAGCCAGGGAAAGAAATATCTTTATCCCTGAACCCTGGACCAAAGAAACATGCTCTGACTCTGAAACTTGTGTCAAAGAAACACACTTTGTCCCTAGAATCAGAGTCAGTGGAAGAAATATGCCCTGGTCCTAAGATTAGAGTAAAAAAACTAAAAAGGACCAGTGAAATAAATATAGTTTGGCTCTGAAGTCAGAGCCATCTCTCTCCCTCACAAACTAAACTAACCATTCCCTGAGCAGGGAAACACTAACCAATGCCTCTTCTCCCTGGGCAAACTCCACCCCTAGGAAGCCTCTCTGCTCCTTCTGTTAGAGGTTGCCATTTATCCCTCTCTGGCAGAGAAGGCCACTCTCCTGGATTCCTCCCTCCCAAATAAATCTTGTTCTCAAAAGGGTCTTGGTTGACAATCTTCATTTGCCCACAATGAACAGAAGAATCTGGTTGGGACATCCGTTAGGGGACTGAGCTGAAAAACCTTGCTGAGATGCTCCCTTAGGGAATCTCAGCAAAGTGGGTCAGAACAGAAGAACCTTGCTAGGATGCTTCTTAAAAGGAGCTGAGCAAGGCAAAGCAGAAAAAAGTAACAATTTTTCCTCTGGAGCCTGAGGAGATCCTACGTTTCTGCAGGGGCTTCCCCGTTAGCAGAGTGTTAGCCAAAGAAACATCTTGGGCAGTAGAAGAAGTGGATAGCTCTGCTGTTTCCTTAAGGGAACATCAAAGGAGAGCTCAGCTGTAGGGGCTCTCCAAGAGAAGGGCTGCATTGCCATATGCTATGGGGAGACCATCCCCCACTGAACCCCCCTCCTGCTTCAAGTAGCCTGGCTTCCCCATAGCAAGGACTCCTGTCCTCCAGGGCTGAGCTGTTCTATTGTGGCCCCAGCCTCCAGAGCTGTTCTATTGTGGCCATAAGTATAACCTGGCTTCCTAATAAGTCAGGATATCTCTGCAGCTCTACAAGTGTAGCACATTCCACTACAAGAGAGGATGCATAAAATATTTTTGCATTTAGTATTAGTGGTTGAGTAGGTTTTTGGATCTATATCAATATCATACAATGTTGCACCTGCTAGAAACACTGAACTTTGAAAACCACATGAGGCTTAAGTTGTAAAGAATGCTAAGATTTTGATGTAATGAAAAAAGTCCCTGGTTTCATTTAGCTTCATTTTTGACACATTCTTTCTATGTAGCCCTGACTGTCCTGGGACTTGTTATGTAGTCCAGGGTGGTCTTGAACTCACAGACGGATCCCTCTGCCACTGCCTCCAAACTGCTGGGTCCCAAAAAGCCAGTACATGCAGTAGAAACAAGTTTCAGGGCCTTTAACAATGGCTTCTCAGTCCGCCCCCATTGTCAGCCACAATCAGAGAGTCCGGTTTGACCACATGCTCTTTCAGTCCCAGTCCAGCTGGATTTGGTGAGCTCCCATTAGATCAGGCACACTGTCTCAATGGATGGACCAACCCCTTGTGG
Organism: Ondatra zibethicus; assembly: GCA_004026605.1. Lineage (NCBI taxonomy): Eukaryota > Metazoa > Chordata > Mammalia > Rodentia > Cricetidae > Ondatra > Ondatra zibethicus. The sequence continues at coordinate 21,443 of PVIU01024569.1, forward strand.
TCCTGACTTCCTTGTTCATCTTCTCCCTCCTTCTGCTTTTCAACTGGACCTTGGGAGCTCAGTCCATTGCTCTGATGTGGATGTGGGACTCTGTCTCTATCTCCATCCATCGGATGAAATTTCTATGGTGATATTCAAGACATTCATCAGTGTGACTATGGGAAAAGGCCAGTTCAGGCACCCTCTCCTCTTCTGCCCAAGGACCTAGCTGGGGATATCCCCATGGACACCTGGGATCCCCTCTAGAGCCCAGTCTCTTGACAACCCTAAAATGGCTCCCTTAATGTAGATATCTTTTTCCATGCTCCAATATCCGCCCTTCCTCCATCTCCACCCTCCCACTCCCCCAAGCTCTCCCCAGTCCTTCCCTTCTCCCTTCTCCTTCTCCCTCTCCCCTTCCCCCAACACCACCTCCACCCCTACCCCTACCCCCGTGCTCCCAACTTTTCCCCGGCAATCTTGTTTGCTTCCAATTTCCAGGAGGATCTATATATGTTTTTCTTTGGGTTTACCTTGCTATTTGGCTTCTCTGGGCTTGTGAACTATAGGTGCTCAGTGGGCCCTGTAAATCTGGGAAATAACTGTAGTTGTCGTTGGGAGATTACATTTATTTCATTAATTGTCTTCTTGTCTCTCTTTATCTTTGAACCCCAATTATAGTAATATTTGGCTTCATATACTGGTCTTCTAATTTAATATTTAATCTGGTTTTTACCTTTCTTTGTGTTTTTTTATTTCTGAGCTGCTATCTCGGGTTTCTCCTCCACCAGATATCATCCTCCTTTCTCTCTGTCTCCCCACCCCCGTCGTGTGTGTGTGTGTGTGTGTGTGTGTGTGTGTGTGTGTTAGAGAGAGAGAGAGAGAGAGAGAGAGAGAGAGAGAGAGAGAGAGAGAGAGAGAGACCATGCCATGGTGCAATGTGGAGACGAGAGGACAAGCTCAGGTGCTGGCTCTCACCTTCCAGCTTGTTTGTGACAGAATCTCTTGCCTTCTCTTCATGTGCCAGGTAGCTGGCCTGGGGCTTCCCAGGAGTCTCCTGTTTCTACTTCCTGTCTTGGCACAGGAGTGTGGAACTGTGGCAGAGACCATGGCCATGGCTGTGTAGCTTTCCTCTTTCCTTCAGATTGTGAGGACCTTTGCACACTGACCGAGTGTGTCCAGAGAAATGACGTCACCTTCGAATCCCTGCATAGCCATTCTCTCTAGCCTGGCATGGCAATAAGGGGCAGGATGGATTTGAAAAGACATTTGAGGTTTGGTATCTGGAAAACATGAAAGCGGTGGTCAGCTTCCACCTGACTTTATTGCAGAGCTGTGTACATTTGGGCCCTGTTCCTGCCCTGGACGTTAGGATGCTACTGTTTTCTTGGAAGGACTGGGGCCTCTCTAAGCATGGCTTTGATACCTCACAGGTACCCAGGTAGAGGTGATCACTGCATCCTTATGGCAGCTTATTCATTCCCTTCCTCATCACTGTGAGCAAACGCCTGCAGGAAGAAACTCCTCACAGTTTGAGGGGTCACTGTCCATCCTCATGGAGGAGGAGACATGGTGGCAGGCAGTTTTCTTCTTTGTACTTAGTAATCTAGTCCACGGAATGGAGACCCATTCACCATGGGCCCTCCTTTCTCAGCTAAACCTTTCTGGAGGCATGGTAATAGATATCCAAAACCACAGGTGTGTTTCCATGGTGATTATAAATCCATTCAGATTGACAGTGAAGACTAACCATCTCAGGCTCTAAGGTAAAACATGGCTTTACCTCAGCCCAAAATGGTGATCCTGCCTCCAGGAATCCTCAGAATGAAACTGTCGGTTGGAAGATTTTTTATGACAGCTTCTATTTCCTCATGACTTATAGGTCTATTTGAATTGTTTACCTGGTCTTGATTTAATTTTGGTATGTGGTACTTATCTAAAAAATGTCCATTTCTTTTACATTTTCCAACATTGTGGCATACAGGCTTTTGTAGTAAGACCTAATGATTCTCTGAATTTCCTCACTGTCTGTTGTTATGTCCCTCTTTTCATTTCTGATCTTGTTAATATGAGTGTTCTCTCTCTGCCTTTTGATTAGTTTGGATAGTGGTTTGTCAATCTTAATTGATTTTCTCAAAGGACCACCTGTTTGTTTCATTGATTCTTTGGATTGTTTTCTGTGTTTCTATTTTGTTGATTTCAACCCTCAGTTTGATTATTTCCAGTCTTCTACTCCTCCTGGGTGAGTCTGCTTCTTTTTTTTTTTTCCTAGAGCTTTCAGCTGTGTTGTTAAGTCTCTAATGCGAGCTTTCTCCATTCTTTTAATGTGGGTACTTAGTACTCTTAGCACTGCTTTCATAGTGTCCCATAGGTTTGGTTATGTTGTGTCTTTATTTTCGTTGAATTCAAGGAAGACTTTAATTTCTTTCTTTATTTCTTCCTTGACCCAGGGGTGGTTCAGTAGTTGACTGTTCAGTTTCCATGAGTTTGTAGGATTTCTTGGGGGTAGAACTGTTGTTAAATTCTAACTTTATTCTGAGGTGATCCGATAAGACACAGGTGGTTACTCAAATTTTTTTTGTATCTGTGGATGTTTGCTTTGTTATTGATTAGATGATCAATTTTCGAGTGGGTTCCATGATATGCTGAGAAGAAGATATATTCTTTCCTATTTGGGTGGAATGTTCTATAGATGTCTCTTAAGTCCATTTGATTTATCACCTCCGTTAGTTCTCTTATTTCTCTGTTAGGTTTCTGTATGGTTGACCTGTCCATTGGTGAGAGAGGAATGTTGAAATCTCCTACTACTGGTGTGTGGGGTTTGATGTGTGCTTTGAGTTTTAGTAATGTTTCTTTTACAAATGTGGGTGCTTTTATATTAGGGGCATATATATTCAGGATTGAGACTTCACCTGATGAATTATTCCTGTTAAGAGTATAAAGTGTCCATCTCCATCTCTTCTGATTGATTTTGGTTTGAAGTCGATTTTGTTAGATATTATTATAGCCACAGCCGCTTGTTTCTTAGGTCAGTTTGATTGAAAACCTTTTCCCAACCCTTTACTCTGAGATAATGTCTGTCTTTGTGGTTGAGCTGTGTTTCTTGTAAACAGCAGAAGGTTGGATCCTGTTTTCATATCCATTCTCTTAACCTGTGCCTTTTTATAGGTGAATTGAGTCCATTGATCTTTTTTCATGATATATATTGAGCTCTACATTTCTCTCTGCTCCCCTCCCTGCCTATCCCCTCTCCCCTTCAACCCTACCCCAAGGCCCCCATGCTCCCAATTTACTCAGGAGATCTTGTCTTTTTCTACTTTCTACTTCCCATGTAGATTATATCTATGTAAGTCTCTCTTAGTGTCCGTATTGTTGTCTAAAATCTCTGGGATTGTAGTTTGTAGGCTTGTTTTCCTTGCTTTATCTTTATAAACCGTGTATGAGTGAGTACATGTGATAATTGTCTGTCTGTGTCTGGGTTACCTCACTCAAAATAATGCTTTCTAGTTCCATCCATTTTCCTGCAAAAATTCAAGCTGTCATTATTTTTTTCTGCTGTGTAGTACTCCATTGTATAAATGTACCACAATTTTTAAATCCATTCTTCAGTCGAGGGACATTTAAGTTGTTTCCAGTTTCTGGCTATGACAAACAAAGCTGCTACGAACATAGTTGAGCACATGTCCTTGTGGCACGATTGAGTATCCTTTGGGTATATACCCAAAAGTGGTATTACCGAGTCTTGAGGAAGGTTGTTTCCTAATTTTCTGAGAAATCGAAACACTGACAACCAAAGGGGTTGTACCAGCTTGCATTCTCACCAGCAATGCAGAAGTGTTCCCATTTCCCCACAACCTCTCCAGCATAAGTTGTCATCAGTGTTTTTGATCTTGGCCATTCTTACAGGTGTAA
>PVIU01024570.1:0-25333 GCA_004026605.1 Ondatra zibethicus
CTTCCTAGGCCAGGAGGGATGGGGGTGGGCCTTGGACTTCCAACAGGGCAGGGCACCATGCCCTCTTTCAAGGAAGAAGGGGGAGGGAGGAGGGGTGGGGGGGTAGTGGGAGGGGACCGGGAGAAGGGGAAGAAAGGAAAAAAATTATTTCTTTAATTATGTTCTTGAATGGAAAAAATAAAACAAAACAATGTATGGAGAAAAAAAAAGTGTTCTCTGAACTCCATAAATGCTCCATGCAGTGCATGCTGCCACTCACACAAAGATGCACACATGCATATACACACACATGCGTGTGCGCACACACACTCATGTTATATATCATCTTTATGTACATAATATGTTTAAACCTTAGGAGATTTTGACTCAATCTTTGATTGCAAAGACTCATGGGAATGAAGCATACACTTCAAGTTACCAAATGTTGCACCAGTTGTTAAGATTTTTTTCTTATGGTTTTTAAAGATATAGTATGATTTTTGTGTGGTGTTGGTTGATTTTTACTCTTTGGTTCTTTTGGGGGTGCCCACCACCCAGCTCCCAAATCAATCACACATAGAGACTTATTACTTTTAAGTGTAAGGCCTTAGCTTGCTTTGTTTCTAATCAGCTTTTCTTAACTTAAATGATCCAGTATCTTTTGCCTCTAGACTTTTATCTGTCTTTATTCTGTATAGCTTTCTCTACTTTTTACTCTGTGGCTTACTGTGTAGCTGGGTGACTGACCCCTGATGTCCTCCTCACCTTCTTCTTAATCCTTCTTTTTCTCCTTCTATTTATTCCCTCTGCCTGCCAATCCCTCCTATCCTATCTCCCATCTTTCTATTGGCCGTTCAACTCTTTATTTGAACAATCAGTTGTTTTAGACAGGCACAGTAGCAGAGCTTCACAAATAAACACAACATAAAGGGATACAACATATCTTTGGACCATTAAACAACTATTTCACAGCATAAACAAATGGAACACATTTTAAAATAATATTCTACAACATTATGAATGGAAACCTATGCTTCAATGGTGGGAACATGAATGTTCCATTTCAGAATGACTCAAGATATCATATATCTTTTCATGATTTATATTCTGTCCCCAAATGTATATTCTAATATATGTTCCTTTTAGGAAGATCACCCAAAACAGAAGATGGAGTGCAGCAGGACATGGAGGAATATCTCGTGTGATTGTGATACATATGCTTTCAACACGTTATCAGTCATTTCTACCACATGCCTCCAGGGATTTATAGTCCCCCAAGAATAATAAGTTTTGGAATGGAAAGTAATTCAAAGTCCCATTGAAACTCATATTTGTTTACTTTGGGATGCCAGTGCCCTGGCATACAAGATCTGGCTGGAGGAAATTGTCTTCTACCTGATACACATCATCTGTGTCATTTATTACATGAAGTGAATACTGAGTTCTACAATTTATTTCTTTTCTGTTCAGGAATCCAGATAGGATATGAAAGATTTTGGCCAGAACCATTATTTTCCTCAGTAGCTATCCTCAGAAACAGTCTCTCTCCCAGTTTACTTTGCAAGGTTTTGAATACTCCCTTTTCATTGTGAAGTAACCATGTATCAAACTTCAGAAGCTTTGAGGATTTCAGGAGCAAGTACTTGAAAATGTTGCTAGCATGCACACAATAGATGATTTACTTCTTAAGCAACTGAAATTTAGGGTTGCTAGTCTGGCAGCACTACTCAGTGCTAGAGTGCATGTTTACTGTGTATGAGGTTCTAGGTTTGAATTTGAATACTGTAAACACACATACACACACACACACACACACACACACACCATTCACACACTCCAAAGTCTAGAGTATTAGTGAAGGTATATATTTCGTAATTTAACTCAATTTTATCTAAGTAGAAACAGAGCCACAAATGCAAGGTGAGCTTGCAAGCCAGTATGAATGGTTTTATAAAAAATGGGAAGAAACACACAAGAATGGGTATTGTGATAGAGAAGGTCCAGAGGACAGAGGCAGAGATTTAAGTGCTAGTTGCAATTCAAAGAAAACACCACTGGAAGACAGGGGCAAAAGTGAACTGTTTGAACCTTCTGGGTTTCCAAAAAGAGTGACCCTGTAGACCTGTCATTTAGAATTGTGCCCTCCACAACTGTGAGATGATGAATAGCTATTTGTTTTAAGATATCCCATTTGTGGTATTTTGTTACGGAAATCCTAGGAAATAATTACAATTCCTGAGACTTTCCTTCAGTGTTTGCTTATTACTTATTTTTGCTAGGGAGGATATTTCAGAGGCATGCCAATACAGCATAGGACCACCAATGTGTGTGTGTGTGTGTGTGTGTGTGTGTGTGTGTCTCTGTGTGTGTGTGTGTGTGTGTACGTGTGTGTGGGTAAATATACTTTCTTGTATGTAATTCTACGGAGACTACCACTTTTGGTGTTTTAGACTAGATGTCTCAATGGATGGTTGACCAACAAGCTCAAGATATCCTCCTCTCTCTACCTTCACAAGTGCTTGGGTTACAAGGGCATGCCATAATGCCCAGGCTTATAAGTGTGTTCTGGGCATAAACTAAGTACTCATGTACACAAGGCAAGTGTTTTAGCAATTGAAATATCTTCCTTACTTCCAGGTGCCGTTTTTGTTGTTGTTTTGTTTTTAAATAAAGTTGTAACTGGTTTTGCACATAAATATGACAGAAAGATCAACAAGTTTGGGTAGAACCACACAAGACTAGGAAAAATATCAATGAAATGATTCCTAATAATATTCTGCTATTTTCAGAGATCATCATCAGAATGGCTTCTACTGCAGCAGATGGGAGCAGATGCAGAGACCCACAGCCAGATATTACTCAGAGAGAATCTAAATAGGAGGTCTCTGTAGGGTCACTTGAAGCTCTGAGAACCCCACAGAAGAAAGGGTAGGAAAGATTGTAGGAGTCAGGGGATAGATAACACCAGGAGAACATGGTCCACAGACATCAACTAAGCAGGATGCGTATATGGGCTCACTGAAACTAAAGCTATAAGCATAGGACCTGCATGAGTCTGCACCAGGTCCTCTATGTATATACTTTGGCTGTTAGCTTGGTGTTTTTGTGAGATTCCTAACAATGACAGTGAGTGTTTCTTTTGCCTGTTATTGGGACTCTTTTCCTCCTATTGAGTTGCCTCTTCCAGCCTTGATATGACAGCTTTTGCCTTGTTTGATTGCATCCTGTTTTGTTGTGTTCAATTATTGTTCTGTGGAGGTTTGCTTCTTTCTGAAAGAAATGGAGGTGTAGTGGATCTGGGGTATTTGGGAGGTGGGAGAAATAGGAGGATTGGAGAGAGAGGAAATTGCATTTGGGATATATTATATGAGAGAGGAAACCATTTTCAATTAAAAAATAACATACTTATGTATAGATAGCTAGCCAAATCAAAAGAATAGGTAAGCAAATCTTCAAATATGAAATACAATGTTGATTGGATATAAATATAAGAAGAAAAATGACTTGTATTATTTGCTATATTGTTTTGGCAGTTTAGAAAGTTGCATTATTTTTGGGATCCTATTCTATTTGGATGCATACCTTCATAAGCCTGGGTGGAGGGGGGAGGGCCTTAAACTTCCCACAGGGCAGGGTACCCTGCCCTCTCTTAGGACTGGAGGGGAAAGGGGAAGGGGAGTGAGGGAGCAGAACAGAAGTGGGAAGAGGGGAGGAAGTGGAAATTTTGATCGGCATTATTTATAAAGTAATAAAAAATCTGCAAAATAATAATAATAATTATGCTCCACCTTCTTTTAAAATTGATTTTGTATATGTTTTGTGAGTGTACGTACATGCGTATGCTTAAAATTAAATTTTAAATATCATTTCAATCTTCATTAACAACATTTCTGAATATATTGGACCACCACATAATTCAGAATGTTAACCTCTTCATGTGTAAACATTTATTCTTGCTACAATAGATGACATAATAAAACAAGTAAAATAAAATAGTTGAATTGAAAAAAAGAAAGTTGCAATAAACACATCTCCCTTAAGATTTTAGAATGTTTGAGTTACGGTTCTGTGTTCATTAACTGGAAATCTTTAAATACAGGTAATTTTAAATTTGTGAAAACTAGTACAGTTCTTTATCGGCAGAGACTCAAAGAGCAAGAGCAACTGAAAGCGCTGTCAGAAGAAGCTGGCTGGCTTCGGAGGAGAGGAAGAGAACTAGGTCATCTGTCTGGGCTGAGCGCACCACGAATGGGGTCACGGGACTTGGAAACTGTCCTTTGCTTTCTCTTCTCTCCCTTGAGCCCTAAAGATCAAGGCAATTATTGTGAGTGAAACCCACTCTCATGCTGCAAATATGTCATCGATTCATAGTTTCCTGCAAAGTTTTAAGGATAAAGCCTCTTTGTGATGAAGGGGCCTTGGCTGGCCTGAGAACCTTCCCTGTGACAATTATATGTGTGAAAGGTTATTGCCAGAGAGCTCGGGGGCTGTTGTTGAAATACAGCTGTTAGGGTGACAAAGCCATTTTTCATTTAATACACGCTTCTGAAAGGCCTGTCACTGCACACCATATTTATAGGCACAGCTCCAATGGTTCAATTTTCCTCTAGTTCTGCTTCCGTAAAACTTCCTTAATCACCTGGGATTGGGTGTATGATTCTGGTGCCATTAACCTCATAAAGGGTCCAGCTAAAATGAGAACCACTTCAAAGGTACTCATTATGTATGTTATAGATACTGTAATGAGGAACACTGCATTCTAAACTAGGGATACCAAAACTTTAATGATATGGGACAGCAGGGCTCAATGTTATGGTTTTGTAAAAATCAAACTCTCAAAAATGAGATGTTTTAATTTTCATTTACTTACATGAGTCTATGTGTACTGTATACATACAAGTGTCTGAAAGAAAGCATCATATGTTCTGGAATTTATAGATGGTTGAGAGCCACCATGTGGGAGTTTGTACCTGGACTTGTTCTCCAAGAACAGTAAGTGCAATTAGCCACTGAGTCATCTCTGTCTCATCAAACCTTTTTTCTCTTCATACCGTATTCATGTGAGTTCTTATCCCTGCTGTCCATACCAGCAAAAGTCCTCCAGGAACACTGACAGTCATTTTCTGCAAAGAACTAGATACAAGTGACAATGGCTTAAGGGAACCCTGAAATTAACACATTAAGCTTCCTGATATCCTTACTCACTCTCTGAAGCACAAGTTCCTTGTGTGGTGATATTTTGTTTATGTCTTAACAAATAAAGCTTATCTGAAGATCAGAGTACAGAGCTAAGCCACTAGAGGCCAGGGAGTGGTGACACACACTTTTAACCCCAAGATTCAGGAAACAGAGGCAGATATATCTCTGTTAGTTCAAGAACACCTTGGGCTACACAACTTTGATCTTGTCTAAAAACGAATCAGAGCTCTCACCAAAGGTGTTCCCCGGACCTGGGTTCACATACCTTTAATCCCAGCACTAGGGAGGTGGAGACAGGAGTTATATGGCTCAGTGGAGAGAAGAATATAAGGCAGGAGGAGACAGGAGCTCAGTGCAGTTTGAGGCAGCAGTGTGAAGCAGTCAGTCTGAGGATGCTGTCTGAGGACAGGATTGCCCTTTTGATCTGAGCATTGGTAGAAGGAAGAACACTCGTGGCTGCCACTCTGTTTCTCTGATCCTTCAGCTTTCACCCCATGATAGCTGACTCTGAGATTTTTATTATTAATACCAATTAGGATTACTGCTAATCCTTGCTGTTTGCTTCTTCACATATGCCCTGCTATAGTATAACATAGTGATATTTTATGTATGTTTAGATAAATAAAGCTAGCTTAAACATCAGAAGGGAAAAGATAAGCCAGTAGAGGTCAGGCAGTGGAGGCACACATCTTTAATTCCAGGATTTGGGAGATGGGCAGATGGATCTTTGTGCACTCAAGGCCTCCCTGGGCTACCCAAGATTGATGCAGAAAACGTTCTGGGTGTTGGTGCCCCACACTTTTAATCCCAGCAGTAGGAATGTAAAATGGGAGGAGAGAGAGAGGCTCTGTCTGCTCAGTCTGCTTAGTCTGCAGTCACCAAGTCTTGATAGATGTAAGACTTCTTTAGTGACTTGGCTGCTTTGCTTTTCTGGTTTCAAGTTGAACCCCATTATCTTTTTCTGAATTTTTTCTGTTTGTGCTACACGACTGTCAACACAAACCAAATACCAAATGCTGTGGAGGATTTACCCTTATTTTCCATTTCAAGACAAAAATGGTTTTGTCAAGTATGACCTCAGGATTCACATTTTTCACTTTTATCTTTCTAATAGAAATTATTATAGAATTGAAGTTACACTGCAGAAATGTCTTTCCCCGTCCCAGTTTTTTGAGGTCAGCTTCTAATATGTTGGGGCAGTAAATGTGGTGGTATGCAGGCTGAGGTGTCGAAGAGTTATTCTTTAGTAGAAGCAGGAACTTGATAACATCCTTTATCTCCTATGATTTTCTTCATGTTACTATAAAAAATGGGAATAATAGCTATCTCTTCACACAACAGATGGGATACACACACACACACACACACACACACACACAATAGTGTGTAGGTTGGTTAAAGATGTCGGCTTATGTTCAGGCCACTCCAGCCGCTGAAACAGGTAGGCTAATTGCAGATCTTCACCTCTCTGTCTCTGCTCCTCCAAATCCAATCCCCTGATCTCATCTGCAGTTCTGAGGCCTCCTTTGGGCTGCCAACTCTCATCTTTAGTGGATCACATATATCTTCTCTTTCTAACTTTTTTTCTCCAACTCATTCACTTGTTCCAGCCCACAACTCTAGCAGGTGCTCCTTGGAAACCCACAGGATATTATGACGAGGGAAATAAGTAGACTAACTACAGATCTTCTCTCCAAACATTCCTCTAAATCTGATTCCCCAGTCTCATCAGCAGTTCTGTAATAGACCTTCTGCTGTGACTACTCTTTACTCTCAACACCAATTCTCGGGGCAATAAGATGCTGGGGCAATACTCTGCTTCGTTCCCTCCTGTGAGCCTCCTCAGGCCATATCCATTTGTAACTGTCAGCTTCCAATATCTATAAACACATTTTGCCTAGAAACTCCAGTGGCCATACCTATCAGGATCCCAGAAGAATCCCTACAAGGCAACAAACAACCGCCACAGTGTCCTAAAATCTGGAAAGGGCTATCAGTGACATAAACTAAGGAATAAAACAGCCACCTAACAAAGATAAGAATAGATATCAGCGCTCAGAATTACAATGTTCCCCAAACCAAATACCTGGACACCAGCATAAAAACTCCATCAAAAATAGCTAGGACAACATATCTCCACTAACACCCAGCAAACCAACCATAGCAGGTCGTGAATACTGCAATATAACTGGAGCACAAAACAGAGGCCATAAAATAGCCATTATGAAAATGATAGAGGTCCTTAAAGAGAAAACAAATAAATTCCTTAAATAAACATGTGAAAACCAAAGCCAACAGTGGAAGGAAATGAATAAAACAGTTCAAGGCTTGAAAGTGGAAATACAATCAATAAAGAAACCCCAAACGTAGGGAACTGTAAATAAAGACTTTAGGAACTAGAAAAAGAAACTCAGAGGCAAGCTTCACCAACAGAATACAAGAGATGGAAGAGAGAATATCACACACTGAAGATGCAATAGAAAAAATGATACTTCAGTTAAATAAAATGTTAAATCCATAGGAAAAACATCCTGTCACAAAACATCCAGGAAATATGGAACACTAATGAAAAGACCAAATCTAAATCTAGAAGAATAAAGAAAGGAGAAGAAATCCGAAAATAATTGAAGAAAATTTCCAAAATCTAAACATGAAGGTGGCTATTAAGATACAAAAAACATTTAGAACACCAAATAGACTGGACCAGAAAAAGAAAGCCTTCCCTTATAACAGAATAATCAAAACAGCAAACCTACTGAGGAAATAAACAATATTAAAGGTTGCAAGGGGAAAAGAACAAGAAACATGCAAAAGCAGACCTATTAGAATGACACCTGGCTTCTCATTGGAAATTCTAAATGGCAGAAGATCCTGGACAGTTGTTCTATAGACATTTAGATACCACAGACACTACCCCAGACTGCTATACCCAGCAAAACTTTCCATTACAATAGATAGAGAAAAAGGCTTTCCATGATAAAATCATTTTAAATAATATATCTCTACAGAAAGAAAATAAATGTGAAGAAGCTAATTTAAACACATCTAAGAAAATAAATAAATCAAATCTCTCTCTTTCTCTCTCTCTCTCTCTCTCACACACACACACACACATACACACACACACACAACCACCAGCATAAACACCACCGACAACAGCAACAAGAAAAGAATAAAAGGAATCAACAAACATTAATCTTTGATATCTCTTAACATCACTGATCTTAATCCTCCAGTTAAAAGACACCGATGAAAGGAATCGATGCATAAACAGGTCCATCCTGCTGCTACATCTGCTGCATCCAAAAACTCATCCTGCTGTCAAGGATAGGCGTGACCTCAGGGTGAAAGGGTAGAAAAATATATTTCAAGCAAATGTAACTAAAAATAAATCTGTATAGCCATTAAATATAAGAGAAAATAGGCTTCAAATCATAACTAGTCAGAAGAGATAAAGAAAGACTTTATTCTCATCAAAGGAAAAACTCAAGAGAAGGACATTGCAGTTCTTAACATCTAATCATCCAACACACTGGCACTAAAGATCATAAAAGAAACAATGCTACAGTTTAAGTCACATATTTAAATTACACTGCCTCAAACACTGATAGTGGGAGACTTTAAAACCCAACTCTTGCCTATAGACATATGAGCCAAACTAAAGCTAAACAGAAAGACAATGGAGCTAACTGATGAAATAAGCAAAATGAACCAAACAGACATTTACAGAACATTTTACTCAAACACAAAAGAATATTGCTTCTTCTCTGAACCACCTAAAATTTCTTCAAAATTGACCAAATACTTAGATACAATGCAAATCTCAACAGATATGATAACATTTAAATAACATATCAGATCATATTCTCGATACATATCAATAATCAAAGTTAAATGAAGATGATATATGCACTTTAAATATACATATAACCCCCAATGAAAGTCCCCTTCCAATAAAAACCACAGGGCCACATAATTTTTGTTCTTAATTTTACTAGAATTTCAAAGAAGATTTAATGTAAGTACTCTTCAAATTATTCCACAAACTAGAAGGTACAATACTTGCAAACAGAACCAAAGAACACATCAAAAAAAATCATCCACCTACATCAATACATCAAGTAGACTTCAACCCAGAGATATGTGGATGGCTCAACAAATGTTATTTGATAAATGTAATCCATCATATAAACAAATTTAATGAAAAAATGAATACTTCATCTCATTAGATGCAGGAAAGACCTTTGACAAAATCTAAAGACTTTTCATGATAAAAGTTAAATGGAGAGTTTGGGGGAGCAAGGGATATACCTAAACATAATAAAGGCAGTTTATAACAAACCCATAGCAAGCATTAACTTAAATGAAGAGAGACTCAAAGCACTATTAGGAACAAGACAAGGTCATTTGGGTCTCTCCATATCTATTTTATATAGTACTTGACATCTTAGCTAGGACAATAAGACAAATGAAGGAGATCAAAAGGTTATAAATTGGAAAAGAAGAAGTCAATGATGCACAATTAGTAAAAGCTCATTGAGAGAAATTGGGGTCCAACCTGAGGATCTGAAAAGCAAAACAGCCAGCCACTGACTCTTACCTCAGCCTCAGTCTGAAAATGATAATCCTGTCTCCATGAATTTCAAAATGATACTGTGTCTGAGAGCTGTCTCCTCCCTTTTTATAATCCTCCCTAGGATTGGAATTAAAGATGTGCACCACTGGGGTTAAAATTTTACATTGTCTGGTTTCTATGGCAGCTAGTGTGGCTATGTGGGTTAAAGGTGCCTGTCATCATGACTAATGGGATTAAAGGTGTGTGTTACCATTACTTGGTCTGTAAGGCTGACGTGTGGGGCTGTTTTACTCTCAGATTTTCAGGCAAGCTTTATTTACTAAAATAAAATTGAAATGCCACTACAAGTCAAAGTATCATTTTTTGCACGTGATATCATAGTATACGTAAGTGTGTAGTGGGTGTTTGCTCCACCCGTGACAATGGGCTCTCTGGCCGGATAGAGGTGGTGCTTCTCACCTGCCAACGTGAGCTCTTAAAAGGAAAGAGAGAGGGCATCGCACTCTTGGGTGGTGAAGACTGGATCAGGCTGTGTAGCACATCGTGTGATTGGTCCACAGCTTTCCAAAGGACTCTGTAACTGGATTTACCTATCCTGTATTCATGAGGGTATTTTCCTCTTTTTCATATCTTAATAAATACTTGTTACCCCTTAAACTGATGCATGTGGATTTCTCACTACATAAGTGAGCCTAATAATTCCAACAAGGAACACCGATAGTTGCTAATCACATTCAGTGATACAAGATTAACTCACAAAAATCAGTAGCCCTCCTATATACAAATAGCAAGTAGTCTAACAAAGAAATCAGGAAAAATATATCTTTCACAATAGTTTCAAATACTATAAAATATCTTGGGAAAAGTCTAACCAAACAAGAAAAGACTTGTAGAACTAAAAACCTCAAGTCTTTGAAAAAAGGAATTGAAGAATATATCAGATGGAAAGATCTCATAGCCTCATGGATCTGTAGGATCAACATAGTAAAAATGGCAATCCTACCAAAAACAAACTACAGATTCAATGCAATCCCTATCAAAATGCAACACAATTCTATTTTGGTTTTGTTTGTTTGATTGTTTTTTGTTTTTTTTGTGAGACAGGGTTTCTTTGTGTAGCTTTGGAGCCTGTACTGGAACTCACTCTGTAGACCAGGTTGGCCTCGAACTAACATAGTTCTGCCTGCCTTTGCCTCTCAAGTGCTGGGATTAAAGCATGCATCACCACCACCTGACTAACACAATTCTTTACAAACACTGAAAGAACAATTCTAAACTTCATATGGAAAAACAAAACAAATCAAAAAAATACAGGATAGCTAAAACTACCCTGAACAATAATAGAACTGCTGGATGTATCACCATGCCTGACTTCAAGTTGTATGACAGAACTGCAGTAATAAAAATCACAACATATTGACATGAAAATAGACTCTCTGTTCAAGGAAACTGATTTGAAGACCCAGAAATCAACCCACCTGCTTGTGGACAACTGATTGTTATAAAGAAACCAAAAATACACAGTTTAAAAAAAAAAAAGCATCTTCAACAAATGGTGGTGGTCAAACTGGATGACTGCATGTAGAATCCAAATAAATGCATACTTATTATTTTGTGATTGTTTGAATAAGAATGGGCTCCATAAATTTCACATATTTAAATGCTTAGCAACTGGTACTATTTGTAGGGATTAGGAGATGTATCTTTGTGCGAGGAAGTGTTTCACTGGAAGTGGGGTTTGAGATTTCAAAAGCCCATGCCAGGTCCAGTGGCTCTCCCTTTTCCTACTGCCTGCAGATCCACTTATAGAACTCTCATCTCCTTATCCAGTACCATGTCTCCCTAAATGCCATTATGATTCCTGCCATTCTGATAGTGGACTAAACCTCTGAAACTATAAGCAAGCCCCAATTAACTACTTTTGTTTATAAGAGTTGCTGTGGTCATCAAATAGAAGGCTAACAGCCAAATTATCCAAAGTATTCAAAGTAACTAGATATCAAGAAAACAAATTGAAAAATGGGGTATAAATTTAAACAGATAATTCTCAAAAGAGGGAATTCAAATGGTCCAGAAACACTTAAAAAAATGTTCAACATCCTTAGCTACTAGGGAGTGGCAAATGAAATCTACTTTTAGATTTTATATTTTACCTGTTAGATATGCTATGACCAATAAAAAAGTGACAGTTTGTGCTAGCAATGATGTGGAGTAAAGGAACAGTCATCAGTTAAAGGTGGAAGTAAGAACTTTTACAGACACTGTTAAAATCAGTGTGGTAGTTACATGGGAAGATGTGAATTGATCTACCCAGGATCCAGCTTATACCACTCTTCAAAGTACACCCAAAAGATGTCTTACCATAGAGACATTTACTTAATGATGCTCATTGAATATTTATTCATAACAACCATAAATTTTAAACCATCTAGATATCTCTTAAAAGAATAATGGATACAGAAATTATGGAAAGTTTATACAATGGAGTATTACATAGCTGTTGAAAATGAAATTCTATGGTGAATGAATACCCTTGGTGAGATATCCTAGATACAGAAAGACAAATATGGTATGTATTTTGCTGATATATAGATATTAGCTGTTAGGTCAATGATAACCAAGTTAAAGTCCATGGAAACGCAGAGGTTAGGTATAAATTAAGGAACTATGAAGGGACGCATAGATCTCATTAGGAAAGAGAAATAGAATAGACAGATATAGAAGGGTGATGGGGACTGGAACAGAAAGCTGAAGTGGGAAGGAGACAGTAGTGGTGGGATGAGGAATGGAATATTGGGAGATAAAAATAAATTAATGTCCAGTTGAGGGGTAGTATGGAAATCAAATAATTAGAACATTCTTAAAATATGTGACGGTGATCTAAATGAAATCCCCAAATAATGGAAGAGACAGAGTCCCATCTTGCCATCTTCTGTCACCAAATGAAGATTCCAGTACTAAGGATGGGCTATATCTAATTGAGTTGTTGGTCAGATGGATCCCATAAGAATCCCCAAGCAACTGAGACTATTGTCAAGATTAATGTTTGCTCTTTGCTATCTAATTGCAAGGCCCCATAGCTGAAGAAATCACATACAGAATTCATTGAACACAGAGTGGTCAATCTGATGCCTGTAAAGAGCCTCACCCCAATGTCCTAACATCTTTGGTATAGCAAAGTACTCTGTAAGTTTCCAAAAAAAAAAAAGTCATAAACATCAACTCCACCACAAACCCTTTGATCTACAATGATGTCCTGCCTGCAAGATATTCCAGGGCAATGAAAGCGTAATGATTATGGGAATAACCAATCAATATCTTATTTTACTTAAAGCCCAATCCACAAAATGGAACACACACCTGACACTTGTATCTACATTGGGTGACTAAGAACCAAAGATGAGATAACCCTGGAAAACCAAGTAGACTGTTTAAAATTAAAGACTAAACGCACACAAACACATGTACACAAACACACACATGCTCAAAATGTGGCCACAAAATGACTCTTTATGATATTCTGCTATATTCTGAGATCATAGATCGATGCCTTGCTCAGCCGTCATTAAAGAAGTTTTCTCCTGCAGCAGATGGAAAGAAATACGGAGACCCACCACCAGATAATATGCAGACTTAGTGACACAGGAACACTCAGTTTGAAATGCCTTCTCTCTATCAAATCCCTCAGAAGAGAAGACAGACAGGGTGTTAGAGCCAGAGTGGATGGAAGGCACCTAAAACAAGGCTCTCTAAATCAACTGAGCTAAGCTCATGTGAACTTATAGAAACTGAAGTAAGATAAACAGGACTTCACAGGTGTCCCAGGTCCTCTTTTCTGTCTAGTGCTTTCATTGGATTTCTAAATGTGTGAATGAGTGAATCTTTGATTTTGTGCCTTCTCTTGAGATATTTTACTCTCTTGATGGCTTTGCCTAACTCCAGTGTGTGCGTTAGATTTTTCTTTTTCTCTTTTTCAAGTCTTATTTATTATTATCCTTTAAGAAAAGACAAAGGTTTAATAATTCTCTCTTAATTATACCATTTTCCCCACAGTGTTTATGCTCAATTATTTTTCTCTATCCCTCCCCCCCAGTCTGAGGACAACTTCAGGTCTTGGTTTTCACCTTTCACCTTGTTTTGGGACAGAACCTCTTTTTTTGACCACTGTGCACACTGGGGTAGCTGGCATTTAAGCTCCCAGGGATTCACCTACGTTAATGTCCCTTCTGTCCTAGGAACACTGAATTACATATATGCATTACAGTATCCCGCTTAATAGGTTCCCTGGAGATTTGATTCAGGTCGTCACACTTGTGCAGTAGGCTACCTTCCTAGCCATCAGCTATCCTATTACTATTCTGCAATTGTTTTCAAATATTTTCTGGGGCTGTGAGTAAGCTTTCTGCTGTTATGACAAAATACTGGGGAAAATAGCAGCTGTGCAGCTATCTCCTCCATTCTGAAAAGTTCTTCTCTGAAGGAGATGTTCATGAGGCTCAGGAAGCGAATAAAATATTTACTAGACTCAGGAATCTCATGAAAGTTACAAGAGTTTGGAAAGTCACAAATGTATGTAAGCTTTGAATAATTCATTGTAGATAGGAGCCTCCTGCAACTTGGGCAGGGAACTCCAAGTATGGCATTTTCCTGAGTAGCTGCCCATATCCAGTTGGACACTTTGGTAATAAAACTGGCTTTGAGTCACCATGCTGCCATAAGCAACTCCAGTAAACCCACTGTTTCACACATACAAAACGAGTCAACTTCCTGTAAGATAGAACCACCTTTGCAGAAGAGAGTCTTAATGAGGAATCACCTAAACCAGAGTGGTTTGTCTGTGGGTGATAGTCTTGATTTTTAACTGACCTAGATATTTGTAGGTAGCATCATTACCTAGGCTGGGCCTGGAACTGTATAGTGAAAAACTATCAGAGAAAAACAAAAGGAAATAAAACAACAGCACACACACACATACACACACACATGCACATACGACACACACAAACACACACACTGCAAGCAAGGAGCCATAGGAGAGATGTATTTATGTTATCTTTGCTCTTGACTGCGATTGTGATGTTTTAAGTTCTTGCCTTGTTTCATCTACCTTCCAATAATGGATTGTAATAGAAAATTGTAAGCCAGATAAATCCTCCTTTCCTTAAGGTCCTTTCACTCATATATTTGTCAGAGAGCAAAAATTAAACAAGAACACACACACACACACACACACATATATATACACACATATATATTTATATCTACATTTATCTATACACACATACACCCACATGCACACACACATAGAGATACAGTTGACAATACGAATATTGCGTTCTTTTCAGTTAAAACTATGTAGACTGCACTCATTACAAACAATAGTACTATTGTAAATATTATTAATTCACAGGAGTTTCAAGTTCACAGAGTGATAGTCATTGATTTATAGCAGCAGCAATGCTAAATCAAACTTTCAGATTTTAAAGAGTGTTTTCTATTTATCATCAAAAATAAGCCTTTGGAAAAAGAAAAAATAATGGATTAAAATGTCTTGTGTATAATTCATGTGGCAAAATGACTATAACTTGAAGCACATTGAAAACTATTTTGTTCTGAAACATACAGTAGACATTTGCCTTTGTCCTTTACCATTGAATCCTAGCAAAAAATTGCACTGCTTTTCACATTCTATGTAGCAAACTATCATATGTACTTAGGTACTTTCAAAATAAGTACAAAATCTTTAAAGGTATTTTTTTATATTTAAAGCTCAAAATATGCCTGAAATTTGTAAACAAAAATGGAGTAGCTCTGACAGATATATTTAATATTGCCCCAAATTAGAGTTATAGATTTTTAAGATGTAACCATTTATATTTTATATTTACTATTTTTTCATACTGTGGTTAATTCATTGCTAAATTCATATTTAGAAATATTTAATTCTCATATTTCTTTTGTTATTGATATAATTTGAAATTGTTCCTGAAATTGTTTCTTTTCCCCATTTTCTCAAGATAATTTTTTAGAAATACTTTCCTAAGCTTAATTTTTATCTGCAATCAATTTCAAAATAACAATTATGATATATAAATAGAAGAAATTTTAGAATAATTTTAATTATGGTATCCTTTATTGTTAAGGATGAGCAAAGAAATTTCTGGGGCAATTGTGAATTTTTCATTATATTCAAACACAAATTTAAAAATTATTTCAGATAGTTGACTGTCATAATATTCAAACTTGCTGTAAAGTTTGCTTTTAAAAACATTTTTTGAATATTAGTTTTGTAACTAGTCATGTTTCTGACATTAATATTCTAGGCCTAGAAAGTAGAATACACAGAACTTTCAACTCTGCTTTTTCCATTTTACATCATCATCATCATCATTTATGCCCCCAACAATTCTTAAACATTCATGGGCAGCCAATTCATGGTGGTTCTCCAATTGTTCTTATCCTGGGCAATCCTAGATGCTTGTGTTGTTCCTCCTTGCCTTATCCCATGCACTCCTCCAAGCAGTGCTATCTTCTGGTGTCTGCTGCCATTCATTCTCAGAACATGGCCAAAGTATCTTAGGTGCTATTGCTGTACCCTGTAGATTACTTCTTTCTGTAGATGAGATGTTTGTTAATGTCATTGTTGCACAGCTATCTCTTTGTATGATGCCTAGAACCCTCCAGAGGCATGCCATTTCACACACATTCAGCCACCGTTCTGAGGAGCGTTTTGTTGTTGAAGTTTTGGAGTTGTAAAGAAAGCAGCTCAAGACAAGTGTCTAATAAGCTTGTAATTTTGTTGTTGTTATGTCATTTTCTGACCAAAATTTTCCTAGTGCCTGGAATGCAGCCCTCACTATCCCTATCTACCTCTTGATATCTGAAATAGATTCCTTCTTGGAACTGAGGTTTCCTCCCATATACACAAAGTTAAATGCTTGAGGTTCTGATTTTTTATTACAATGTTAAAATTCTTGTATATTCTTCCCAAGTGTTGCTTCTCGGTCTTCTCAATCTTTACTTTCATATCAAGGTTTTCACTGACTTCCACCACTCTATTTAATATGGCCTGCAGCTCATTTGGACTTTCAGCTAGTAGTGCTGTATCATCTGCAAAACACAAAGTTATTGATTCACACACCACCTATCTGGACGCCTATCTCATCTTCTAGTGCTGTTGCTAACATTAATTCCAGGAATATATTAAAGAGTAGTAGTGAGAGGATGCATCCTTGCAACACTTTTATGATTGTCTCAAACTGAGCACTTAGTTCTTCCCAGACTTTGGCTGATGGGAAGTTATCTTTATAGGCATTATTTAGTATTCTTATTATTTTCTGTGGGTATCTATAGAACCACATTGTTTTTCAAAGTCCTTTCCTCCAAATACTATCAAATGCCTTCCTAAAGTTGATGTAACAGACATATAAGTCTTTTCCAAAATCTTTGTATTTTTCTGCTAATTGCCTCAAAGTGAAGATCTGATCTATTGTGTAGCTGAATCCAGACTGGGCATCTACTAAGATTTCTTCAGTTCTGCCTTTGATTCTTTGAAGGATAATGGAGGAAAAGATCTTAGTACTATTGCACAACAAACTAATGCCCCTGCAATTTGAGGACTTCAAATTGTTCTTCTTGTGTATGGGAATTATGACTGAGAGCTTCCATTCTCTGGGAATCTCTTCATATCTCTTTAAAGAATCTGAAAATTGTCTTGGGCTCTGAGCCTATTGTAGCCACCTCTAGCTCCTCCATCATGTTGTTATATACTCTTGGGGCCTTTCTACATTTTGCTTTCTTAATAGCTTCCTCTATCTCACTCCTGTCAATATTTAAAATTTCTTCATCATCTATGTTGTTCAAGTGGTTGCTGGAGTGTTTCTCATTGTGGTCTACATGGATAACATTAGGGTCATTGTATAGAGTATCAAAAGTATTGTCTCCATCGTTGCTTTATTTCTCCTGGCTGTTAATAAATATTGCCAGGCAAAAGTTGGGAGCACGGGGGCGGATATAGAGGTGGGGGTAGGCGGGGTGGGGGAAGGGGAGAGAGGGAAGGAGAAGGGAGAAGGGAAGGACTGGGGAGAGCTTGGGGGAGTGGGAGGGTGGAGATGGAGGAAAGGTGGACCTTGCCCATCTTTAATCACCTGAATCTGAGGAGCATATCTGGCAGTTATCTGTCCAATAACTTCATAGACAAGATGTGTTTTATTATGGAGTCTTGCCTCTTTGACCTCTTTGCATATATCTTGTATGTACAGCTATCTATCCTACTTTGTTCTTCTTTTGACCTCCCTGCACAAATAGTTGGGTGTTTTGCTGCCTATTGATTGTCTCTTCATTTGCTCTTTTGTTTCCTTTTTCCTTCCTCCAGATTGACCACCTCTGCAGTAAGTCATTCTACTGGTGTTGCCTGTTTTGCATAATCAAGCTTCTCCTTTAGCTCCTCCTGCATAGCTCTTTTGATTTTCTTTCATTTGCTTTCTATATTTGAAAAGGGTTGTTTAATGACTTCCCTCATCTTTTCTTCAGTGGTTCATTTATACTCTCTCTGTACAGGTGGATTCATCAGTTATTTAAATTTGATCTTTCAGTTTGTCTTGCCTGGCATGCCTCTTCTAAGTTTCAGTTGAACAAGTTGGTGATCTGACTCTAAGTGAGCACTAGGAAATGATTGGCTGTTTTGGATGTTAGATAAGAGTTTCATGCTGGCCAGAATGTAGTCAATTGTGCCTTTGTCAGGGGATTCCCATGTCCAGCATCTTGATGGTTTGGCGTGCTTGAATTTTGTGTTTGATATGTATAAATCATTTTAATAGCAGATGTCAAGCAATCATTACCCTCTATCATTCTTTTGTGCAAATCCATATGCTCCCGTGACACTATAGTCCATTCTTTGTGCAGATTCCACTCTTGTATAAGTCACCCATAATGATTAGTATGCCATTCTTATGTTCCCTGCTGACCTTATTCTGTAGATCTGTGTAGAAACTGTTGATAACACCCTCTTCTGCTTCTGCTGTTGGTGTGTATACCCGTATGGCGGTTACTGGATGTGCCATTGTCTGAAATCTGAACTGATATAATTTGGTGATTTACAGGTCTGTACAGAACATACGTTTTTGGGCCAAACTGGACAGCACTAAAGCTATACCTGCTGCCTGTTTTCCCTCAGTTTATAATCTTGCATCTGTTTACTACAAGTTCTTGTGTTCCTGTCAAATGTGTTTCTGCCTATCCAATGACATCCCACCTGAAGTGACTGAGCTCATTCATGAGTAAGCTGGTTCCTCTGACTGTGTTTAGTGTGCTCAAGTTCCAGGTCCCGATTGTGGTAACTCTTTTGGTGTGAAGAAGTTTGTTCCCTGTCCATTTCTATCAGCTCCCCTCCTCCTTTTGGCATCATCTGTCTGTTCTGCGCTTCAGATGTGGGAGTACCGGGGCACTGTCAGATTCTGGGATTTTAGCCCAAGTGTTTCTGTTGAACTTGCCCATATTGGGTTTCATGGTCAGAGTTGATGAGGACAACTGACTAGGTCTCTTCCTCTTCATGTGGCAGCCTTTAGCCAGCCAGCTGGACCTCTTTCCACCTATGCACTAAATTCCCCAGGTTTGCAGAGGACCTAGCTAGTCATTTCCAGTCTCGCCATCAATGAGGCAGCTACCAGGAGACCTTTCCTTTTCATACTTAAATATAAATAAAAAGGATTTGATGAATGTGAAGGCACTGAGAGATTTTTACAATTACATAACTGAAGATGGACGCTTAAAAGAAATCTCACACTAGCTCAGAAGTGAGTATAATAGAGGGTTATTTATTTAGGAGTAGTCTCACAGATCACAATCCTCTGCTAGAATGGGGAACAGCAACCTAACCCCGCAGCTGGAAAAGAGGCCGACAGGTGCTTCACATTGGCATATATAGTATAAGAGGCCCCACCCAAGTAAGAGGGTAACTTAAAGGCTACTGGCGGTAGGAATGCCTATAGCATATCACTACCTCACATCCTCTACTATTAATTAATTAATTATAGTTAATTTGTAGTTATAGATCTGCTGGCCAGTTTCTGTACCATTGATCTGTGCTTCATTTCTCTCCACTAATCCTTTAGTGTTAACTCCCAAAGCTGAGTAACATTCATTGTATCTGTCAATTGGGGGAATCCCCAGCACCACAAGTCCCTTCTTGTTTTCTAGAAGGTAGGATCCCTTGTGTACATTTCTAGAGGAATGCAAATATCTTCTTGGTTTCCTTTAGATGTGTCTTGTTTAGAAGATACTTGGTTTAGTCACATTTGTCTCCTTCATGGCATTCAAGGATTTAGTCATCAATTTTCCTCTTCGTTGGCTGAAAAACCCTTACTGTGTGTGTAAAGAATTGGTTCTCTTGTGGCACTAAATTGATCAGGAAAGATTTGGCTCTGTGCAGATGCTGTCTTCACAAACCATTCCTCTTCTGTGGGCCGTGTATAGGCAGGCCAGGGTTCCCTACAGAATGCTTTAGGAGTCTCAGTCAGGAAACATGGAAACTGGGAGGGAAAGAATGAAGAGCATTATAAAGGACCAGCATGGAACATTTGTTATCAGGGGTTTCTTCTCTCAGTGTGCTACTCATTTTGTCAAAGAAATTGATGAACTTCTAGCAGTAGACAGAGATGCAAAAATCGAAGATCTAAAGAAGCTGAACACAGGCAGATTTTATTTTGTACATTGGCACACTTTACCTCTTGAAGGATGTGTTCATGTTTGTGTGTATGTGGATACAAATGTGTATGAACATGTATAGGTTTGTAAATCTCAAAACGAATAGATTATTTTTTTTAGGTTTCCTAGCCCCTGTCTACACTTTTCTTATCAACTTGATAAGACATCAATGTGATCTATAAGATGCTTTGATAAAGAAGGCTGGCAGAACTGGAATGGGATATTCAAGTACACAGGAACAACACCAGGAATCATTACTGACCCTAGTTTGCTGCAGGAGCACATTCTGCTCCTTCAGCCAATATGGGAGCTCACCAAATCCAGCTGGACCAGGACTGAATGAGCATGTGATCAAACCGGACTCTCTGAATGTGGCTGTCAATGGGGGCTGACTGAGAAGCCAATGATAATGGCACTGGGACCTGTCTCTTCTGCATGCATTAGCTTTTTGGGAATCTAGTCTCTATGGATGCACACCTTCCTAGGCTGGGATGGAGGGGGGAGGGCCTTGGGCTTCCCACAGGGCAGGGTACCCTGCCCCCTCTTAAGGAAGCAGGGGGAGGGAGGAGGGTTAGTGGGGGAGCGGGAGGGGACTGGGAGAAGGGGACGAAGTGTAAATTTTTTGAATGAAAAATAAAAGAATATAAAAAAAAGATACCAGCCCACTGGGGTGTGGCCTCTTATACTTTAAAAAAGAGTGGGAACCCTGAGGTCCATCTCTTGTTTCAGGCTCCTGTTCTGGCTGCTAGACTCTCTGTTTCCTTTTTGCGATAGGACTGTTGTTTGGAACAGTGATCTGTTAAGTTTTTCCCCTTAAATAACCCTTTTTATTATCCATAATTCTTAACTGGTATGGGATTGTTTTGCGGCTTCACTAGTTCTCAAAAGACAAGCAGAGAAATGCCTCTCTATAGCAGTGAGAGCTGAACAGAGGTTAAGGGACATTTGAGGTGATCCTTAATCATAGCGGTACATTCATTGCAGGTACATGTGGCAGTGGACATCAGAGGAAAAGATATCCTATATATTCTAGGTGTTGGGTCCCATGGGACAAATAACTAAATAAGATGCCTAAGGCCTACAAGAATGAGCCTTCTTGCTGGTGACACAGGGAAGGGAAGCAGGGAACACAGGTGTTAGATGAGTGATAAGGATGGAAACGACAGGCTCCTTATTACACCAGCTGTGGGGGATGTGCTTTATGAGCTACCTCCATCTGTAATCAGTACACTTGCTGTATGACTCAGTCAGATTCCCAGAAGTATTTACTAAGCAAGAATTCCTTGCCAAGGTTTGCATTTACCTTCAGTCAAGAAAAGGATCTAAAATGAAAAATAAAATATTTTTTCTCTATAATTCAAAACCATAGTTGTGTCTTTTTCTATTAATCAAGGTGAAATAACAGGAGTTTTGGAGTAAATGAATTTCCATGAAGCATTATTTTGCATTTTATGGGGTCTTACATCACATTAATGTCTTAGCACTGTAATGTCAAGAAAGAAATTTTTATGTGTGAATGTTTAAGAAATTAAGCAATGTTTAAAGCACAGTAAATGTTTTGTGCAATAATCTAGTTAGACATTTTACCTTTAACACTAGATTTAGATAACATAACTTTGAGAAAGACAAAATATCTTTATAATAAATTCTTTTATGTAGAATATTTGCACTAAGTAATTCTATGAAAATGAAGTGTCTAGTGAAAACTCAAATTTGAGTTATGATCTTAAAATTTTGAAGTTAATCTTTAGTTTTATCTAAGTTATGAAATAAAATATTCATATATAAAAACATTAATATTTTAATATATTAGCATATTAAAATATATTAAATTACATACTGAATATATTAAACTTTGGAGAAAAAGAGCAGTATCTAGGGACCTAAAATCACATTAAATAATTCTTTTCAGCCAAATATGATACTTCCATACTAATATACACTGTTGTTCAAATTTTTTTTGTTAGCAAAACTAAAAAAGGGGGAACCAAAATTGAAAATCTATCATAAAACACGTAAAATACTCAGTTCTAGAGTGTCCTAGTTCTTTTTATTTCAAGTATGTCATGATGAATTGAACATCATTCCTTTTTCCCATGAAACTTAAAATATGGAGTAAATGTATTTTTAAACATTGATAAATTATTGTAATGCTTTCTGAATGATAACCCAAAATAAAATGTTATAATCCCAATGCCTTAAATAAACAGCCAAGAGTTCCTAAATTTAATGACTTTGCTGACATCCTTTTCTCTGGCAAATCTTCATCCAGTTGTGTGTGTGTGTGTGTGTGTATCCCAACTGTTTGATATTGAATTTCTATGTGTTTGTATGTTTTGAGTCTTTCCAATGGCAGGAGTGGTTATTGTTCCTACACTCAGGAACTTCTGCAAGTTCGCAAGTTTATTTTTCATGACTTTCACTTTCATCATTATCACTTTATCTTTCTTTGCATAATTTCATTTTGTTGCTTAATTTTCTTTTAAAAATATGTATCAATCAAGAGATGATAGATAATCTAAAACATAGTTTATATACACGTACTGCGTAGTGTTGAGTAAGGAAGAAATCTTTCATTTATGACAGCATATATGGAATTGGAGAATGTGTTGGGCATGTGAAATGCCCCAAACATGAGAACACATATATCAGGTGTGGCTACATATGCATTGATTATAAGGAACAGAATTTATAGAAGAAATAATAAAATAGTGCTTTCTAGATTTTTTTAAAATATTTATTTATTTATTATGTATAAAATATTCTGTCTGTGTGTATCCCTGAAGGCCAGAAGAGGGCACCAGACCTCATTACAGATGGCTGTGAGCCACCATGTGGTTGCTGGGAATTGAACTCAGGACCTTTGGAAGAGCAAGCAATGCTCTTAACCACTGAGCCATCTCTCCAGCCCATGCTTTCTAGATGTTGTAGCAAAGTGATAGCCAAAGGCTATAGGGACTTCATTAGCAGTAGTGATTTTCCAGATGATCTCAACTACCCATTGTTGAAGACCATTGCATGAGTTGTTCATTGGGCCTGCAGAAGCTAGGCAACTAATTTATTATCTGAATGTGAGCTCAATAACTATGTGTCATGACCCTTCACCAGAAACTTTTCAGAGAAATGATGCTAATTGGACATTGATCAGAAAGTTTGATGTTATTTATAGGATAACTATTGGATTGAATAAAAGCAGTGAAGTTTAAATGTCATGCACTTCCAGTTAATGCAGTATGGAAATTAAGATTTGATTCACTTTGTTAGTAGACACCTTTTATTGACCTGAACCATGGGAATTGAAATTCATTTGTAAGGGGGAAGGTATTGAACAACTCCTGTACACCAAAGGTCCACTTATCACTCTAGTTCATAGTGAAACTACTGTTAGATTTTGTTGTTATTTTAAATGCTATTTTAGTGTCTAATTTTTCTTTATATAGTGATAATTTTTTGAGAATAAAATTTATTTTAGATTTTTTTCTTTTCAAAAGTATTGAGGTATAGTTAGTACACCTTATTATGTTAATACTGACTTTTAAAAGTCACATGCAACCATCAACTGTTCTACACTATAGACCCTCATGTGAAAGTTTTTAACATAGTTGTCCTTCATTGAGAAGACATCATAAAAGAATGAGGAAGCAAAGAAAGAACATTATAAAAGGTGGAAAAAATTAAGAAAAAAATAGAGGAAGAATATTGTGTGGTTATAGCTTCTAGGCTAAAACTTTCCACCTTGGAAGGAAGAAGGAGGGAGGAGCTGGAAGGAAAATGCACAGATACAGTAAGCTAAGGAATCTTACAGGACTCAACAAGCTTAGAACATAGCAAAACACGCCAAGAACTCTCAACAAGATGATAAAAGCAATAAGGAATCCCTGGTGTCAGGAGAATTTCTTTGATACAACTGCCTGCAAGTTGAACAGAGCTTTGAGGATAAAATTTTCTAAACTCATCACTTTAGCTTTGGTGGTTTTCTGTGGTGCATTTCTCATGGAGTCCTGTTAGAAACCTCCCACTCACTTTCCCAAAATCAACCCTGGTAAATTTGCCCTTTTACTAAGCTAGATTTCAATGGAATTATTTCTGTTGTCTGTTATCAGTGTTCTGTCTGAAGTAAATATATACTTGTTCATATTTTCTCAGGAAATTTACATAACAAAGATAATAAATCCTCAAAAGTCTCATTTTAGCAAATGATTCTCCCAGTAAACTTTTCCATTCCCTAAACTCCTTTCTCTAGCAAATTGTCTTCACTAATATATCTGAACTGAACAAGGGTGAGGCTGCCTCAGAAAGAGGAAACATTTTGTCTATCAGGTCATTTATTGCTTTGGGTTTAGTTTCTAAAGGAAATATACTAATTTACCTCTGTGTGTGTGTGTTTGTGTATGTGTATGTGTGTGTACACACATGCTAATTTTCCTTTGTAGACCAGATGACAATCATCAGGACTCAGTTTTCACAGTCTACCGTATGGATCTGGGAGTTTGAACTTGGGTTTTCAGTCATGGTTGTAGGGATCTGAACCACTAAGCCATCTCACTGGATGGCTGATGTCAGTTCTATTAAGCTTTTTCTCTTCTCTCCTTTGGTTGAATATATAATGTGGAGCTTTCAGGTACAGATATGGATCAAAATTCTAAATCCATACCTGAGAGAGAAAGAGAGATCTTTAAAAAACACCAACGATTCCCTATGCTGGAGAGGATGTGGAGTAAGGGGAACTCTCATCCATTGCTGGTGGGAATGCAAACTTGTGCAACCACTTTGGAAATCAGTGTGGCGGTTTCTCAGGAAATTGGGAATCAACCTACCTCAGGATCCAGCAATACCACTCTTGGGAATATACCCAAGAGAAGTCCAATCATACTA
>PVIU01024571.1:0-25209 GCA_004026605.1 Ondatra zibethicus
GGGGGGGTGGGCTTTGAGGTTATAGCCTTGCCACACTTCCGGTTTGCTCTCTGTGCTTTCTGCATGTGGTTGAAGATGTGGCCCCTCACCTTCTTGCTCCAGATGCCTGCTGCCTCACCTTCCCCACTATGATGGACTTTGGTCCTGCTGGAGCCGGAAGCCAAAAGTGAACTCTTTCTTCCACGTTTTACCACAGTGGCAGAAAGCCACTCATCTAGGACCTTCCCATGGGGGTGAACATCTGCGGAGACTAGGTCTTGCCACCTGAAACTGAGGTGGTCCTGGAGGAGGAAGGTGCTAAATCCAAGGACTGATATACAAAGAAGGACATTTAGACATAGACAAGGACACCTGGAGAAGCCTGGTGACAGCAGAAGCTGAGATCTAGTGACACAAGCAAAGGAGGAAGTATAAAGGGCTGTAGACCACCTCCAAAAGAGTCAAAGAATGAGGCACCACCACACCTTAGTGCCATCTGGTCCCAAAACTCTGAACGAGAATGCATCTCTGTCCTGGCCATGCTAGGAAGGCCCACAAGGGGAGTGACTTGGAGAAAGACACTAAGGAAGTCATCAAAGGGAGGAATGGGAGGGCAGCCAGGGACATCAAAGAAGAGAAAACATACAATATGTCTTCCTGAGAATGACTCAAATTCTCTTCATATGATTATCTCCGGTTGCATCCACGTGCTATAACCTTCTTTGTGGCTTAAAAAATATCCCATTGTGTACGTTATCATTAGCTTCAGCTGTCCATTTGACACAGCCCCAGAGTGACCTGGGAACAGGGAACTTCCCAAGAGGAATAAGGAAGAATGGCCTCTATCAGATAGCCCCGCGGCGTGGCCGTGAGGCGGTTTTCTTAATTGCTAATTGATGGAGGAAGGCCTAGGCCTCTGTAGGCAGTGCTGTCCTAAGGCAGGTGGGCTCGGATTGTAGGAGAAAACTAGCTGAGCGAGAGAGGCAGTAAGCAGCCTTTGTCCCTGCTCTCTGCTCCAAGCCCCCGCCTTGAGTTCCCGGCTTGACTCTCCTCAGTGATGCCTGTAAGCTGGACAAACCCTGTCCTCACCAGGCTGCTTTGGGTCATGGTGTTTATCACAGCAACAGAAAGGAAACCAGGACAGTGTATATTAATCGCATTTTCTCGATCCATTCCCCTCTTGCTGGAAACGTAGGTTACTCCCAAAATTTAGGACTTAGGAACAGTGTTGCACTAAACACGGCTGATGAGCGTCTCTGTGATGTGTTGGCTCAGACTCCTTTGGATAAATAATCTGGAGTGGTATAGCTGGGTCAAATGGAAGATCTCAGTTGCTTGAGAAACTTCCATGCTGGTTTCTATAATAACTGGGCTAATTTACATTCTCGCCAGCAGTATATAAGAGTTCCCTTGGGTCCACATGCTCCCTGGTACTCGTTTTTGCTTATTTTGACAGGGTGAGATGGAGTCTGTGTAGCTTTGGCTTGCACTTCTCTGATGTGCTGAGGGTGACTATCCTTTCACACTTACCGGCACTTGTGTTCCATCTCTGTGTGCTGTCTGTTCATAAACACGCCCTGACCCTTAAAACACAGACGCCTGACTCAAATTTTCTTTGGCAATCTTTGTCTCTGAGGCTGGGTTACTTCCTTATGACCAATTCTTGACAGCGGAACGTCCAGGTCAGAGGGCACGAGGACAGCTGATTAGCGCTGACTCAGGTTTCCACCTGGTGCTTCTAAACGGTCTGACCAATGTTCCCCTGGGCCAGCGGTGGCTGGGGCTCCAGGCTTCCACCGACAGAGGTTTTCTGACTCAGACATACTGCCTCCCATGCGCTCCAACCCTGGCCTTGCAGATGAGGAAAAAGGCTCAGCTCAGCTGAGCAACTCGGCCAAGGCTAATGTCAAAGCAGGCAGGAACAACACAGGCCAAGATTAGAAGCCACCCACCTGGCTCTCCTAGTTCAGCCCAGAATGTCACTTTTCCACCCTGCAACTACACCTCCAGCTCCTGGCCACCCACATACTCTCATGCAAAGCAAACAACCACTGTGTCTTCAGTGGTTCCAGAAGCTTCCCCTCCTGAGACCTGGAGAAAATTTCTAAATTATAGTGAAGCCATGATTTCTCTAGCCCACACACCCACCACATGACCAAGTAATGAGGATCCCTAGGACAGGATCCAACACCAATAAAATGTGCTGGGCCCAGGCTGGTCCAAGCCCTGTGTTTGGCTCTGAATGGAAATAAAAAAAAATAAATAAAAAAAAACCAGCAGTTACCAAGAAGTCACAGGTGAACCCCCAAACACAGGTCTCTGTCTCTGCCCTTCCTTTTAAAACAGGAGGGAGCTAACATCCTGTGGCTTCAAACATACCAGGGCCATTGCTGGTTTAGGAGTCTGCTCAGAGCTGTCTGTCACTCAGAGAGTAATTTATGTCACCATTTTGAAGTCAGAATCGCAACTAAAAATACATCTACATCTTTCAGAACCAGGAGGTCCTAGTTTCTTTTTCCAAAAATATATCAAAATGAGCTTTTAAAATTACAATCGAGCTCTTGAATCATTAATTTTGTCTTTGCCATTTACTTTGATAAAACAAATACTCAGAGAAAGAGGCTGTCTTATTTGGGTTGCTGTAAGAAAGTACCTAGGCTGACCTAATCAACAACAAGTAATTTCTTTCTTTTTTTTCTTGTAT
Organism: Ondatra zibethicus; assembly: GCA_004026605.1. Lineage (NCBI taxonomy): Eukaryota > Metazoa > Chordata > Mammalia > Rodentia > Cricetidae > Ondatra > Ondatra zibethicus. The sequence goes on from PVIU01024571.1 coordinate 2,684, forward strand.
TGAAAACAGATTTTTTTTTGGTCACATATATGTCCTGACAACAGTTCCTCTCCCACTCCTGCAGGATCCTCCCATGTGGATCCGCCCCCTTTCTGTCTCATTAGAAAACAAGCAGGTTTTTAAGGGGTAACCCTAAGTAAAATGTGATAAGATAACAAACACTAACACATTGCAAACAGAAAGAAGGAGAAGAGCCCAAGAGAAGGCACAAGACACAGAGACCCACTTGTTCACACACTCAGGAATCCCATACAAACATTAAATTAGAAGCCACAATATATATATAAAGGATCTGTATGGCAAAAAAAGAAAGAAGAAATACATATATACAATTAAATTTAAGTTTAAGCAAAAACTAGTTTTGATCTGCATCTCCCTGATGGCTAAGGATGTTGAATGTTTCTTTAAGTGCTTCTCAGCCATTCAAGTCCCCTCTTTTGAAAATTTTCTGTTTAGAGATGTACCCCATTGTTTTTTAAAACATCGGGTTGTTTTCTTGATAATCTAGGTTTTTGAGTTCTTTATATATTTTGGATATTAGGCCTCTGTCAGATGTAGAGTTGGTAAAAAAAAAAAAAAAAAAAAACAGAAAAACAAAAAAACCTTTTCCCACTCTGTAGGCTGCCTCTTTTCCAGTTGACAATGTCAAGGTTTTCAGTTTCCTGAGGTCCAGTTTATTAATTGTTGGTCTTAGAGCCTGTGCTACTGGTGTTCTGTTCAGAAAGTCTGCTCCTGTGCCAGTGAGTTCAAGGCTCTTCCCCACTTTCTCTTCTATCAGGTTCAGTGTATCGGGATTTTTGTTGAGGTCTTTGATCCATTTGGAATCAAGTTATCTACAGGGTAATAATTATGGATCTATAGAGATTCTTCTACATGCTGGCATCCATTTTGACCAGCATCATTTGTTGAAGATGCTTTCTATTTTTCCTGTGTGTTTCTGACTTCTTCATCAAAACTCAGGAATCCATGAGTATATAGATTTATTTCTGGGTCTTCAATTTGGATCTATTGATCCCCCTGTCTGTTTTTGTGCCAATACCATCCTGTTTTTATTACTATAGCTGTGTAGCACAGCTTGAAATCAGGGACAGTGGTGCCTCCAGCATTTCTTCTATTATTCGGGATTGTTTTAGCTATCCTGAGTTTTCTGTTTTTTCCATATGAAGCTGGAAATGGTCCTTTCAAGATCTGTGAAGAATTCGGTTGCAGTTTTGATGGGGATTGCACTGGCTCTGTAGATTGTCTTTGATGGGATGGTCATTTTTACTATCTCAATCCTACTGACCCATGGAACACAGGAGATCTTTCCATCTTCTATTATCTACTTCATTTTCTTTCTTCAGGGTCTTAGAGTTTTATCATACAAGTCTTTCACTTACTTGGTTAGAGTTACCCCAAAGATATTTTATATGACTTGAAACTATTATAAAAGGTGTTGCTTCCTTGATTTCTTTCTAAGTTCATTTTTTATTTGTATATAGAATAGCTACTGATTTTGTGAGTTAATTTTCTATCCAGCTACTTTGCTGCACGTGTTCATCAGCTGTAGGCGTTCCCTGGTGGAATTTTTGAGTCCTTATGTACACTATCATATGATCTGCAAATAAAGGTACGTTGACTTCTTCCTTTCTGATTTGTATCCTTTGAATCCCTTCAGTTGTCTTACTGTTCTAGCAAGGACTTCAGCTACCATATTGAATAGATATGGAAAGAGTAGATAACCTTGTCTTGTTCCTGATTCTAGAGAAATTGCTTTGAATTTCTCTATACATAATTCATGTTGGCTATGGCTTTCTGTAAACTGCTTTTATCGTGTTGAAGTATGGCCCTTGAATTCCTAATCTCTCCAGGATTTTTATCATAAAGCAGGTGCTGGGTTTTGTTGAAGGCCTTTTCTACATCTAATAAGATGATTGTGTGGTTTTTCTTTCATTTTCTTTATATAGTGGATGACACTGACTGATTTTCATGTTGAACCATCTGTACATCTCAGGGATGAAGCCTACTTCCTACTTGATCATGGTGGATGACTTTTTTGATGTGTTCTTAAATTTGGTTTGCCAGAATTTTATTGAGTTCATCGCATCTATGTTCATGAGTGAAATTGGTCTGTAATTCTCTTTCTTTGTTGGGTCTTTATGTGGTTTGAATATCAGGGTAACTGAGGCCTCATAAAATGAATTGGGTAATGTTCCTTTCGTTTTTGTTTTTGGAATAATTTGAGGAGTATTGGCATTAACTCTTCTTTGAAAGTTTGAAAGTCTGGCAGAATTCTAAAATCATCTGGCCCTGGGCGCTTTTTTTTTTTTTTAAGCATTGGAGATTACTTTTAATTACTGCTTCTATTTCACTCGGGTCTATAGGTTTATTTAAATTATTTACCTAATCTTGACTTAACTTTAATAGGTGGTATGTATTGAGGAAAGCATCCATTTCTTTTGGATTTGGATTTTCCAATTTTGTGTAGGACAGGTTTTTAAAGCCTGGCCTTAAGATTCTCTTGTATGCATGCATGTACGTACATATTTATGCATGCCTGTATGTATGTTCCTTGGTGTGTATTGTTATGTCCCCCTTCATTTCTAATTTTGTTGATTTGAATATTGTCTTTTTTGACTTTTGGTTAATATGGATAAGGGTTTGTTAATCTTATTGATTTTTCTCAAAGAACCAACTCTTTGTTTCGTTGGTTCTTTGTACTGTCTGTTTCTACTTTATTTATTTCAGTCCTAAGCTTGATGTAGTAATGAGCAGTGTTTGTTGATTCCTGTCACTTTATTGTTGTGATGCAAGCTGCTTCATGAGTCTAAGGGCTCCAGCGTGGTTGGGTTCTGGGTCATGGACTCCTGGTTCTTCATTGCATTCTCACACAGCGGGAAGAGTTGGGGAGCTTTCTGTCCTCCTCTTTATTGTGTTACGAGTATTCTGCCTGTGTGTATGTGGTGTAGGAGCTTCTTCTGTATTTGTGTTGCTTTCATTGCTTGAATAAAGAAACTGCCTTGGCCTTTTGATAGGGAAGAGCTTAGGTAGGCATAGAAAAGAGAACTGAATGCTGGGAGAAAGAAGGCAGGCAGAGAGAGCTGCCGCCACGGAGTCACCAGAGTCAGACATGTTGAATCTTTCCCGGTAAGCCACGACCTCGTGGTAAACACAGATCGGAAGAAATGGGTTAGATCAGGATGTGAGAGTTGGTCAAGAAGAGGCTAGATATAATGGGCCAGGCAGTAATTTAATTAATAGAATTCCTATGTGATTATTTTGGGTGTAATCTAGCCGGGACCAAAAGCAGGCCCTCTCTCCTTCAACATGTGTATATATATGTGTGTGTGTGTGTGTGTGTGTGTGTGTGTGTGTGTGTGTGTGTATGTGCACCACTTGCACATATCCACAGTGGTTGAAAGAGAACTGTAAATGGAGACTGTTCTTTCATTCCTGGTCACTCAGACCTGGATAATCACACAGAAACTGTATTATTTACAACACTGCTTGACCAATAGCTTAGGTACATTCCTACTTTGCTCTTATATCTTAAATTAACCCATTTCTTTTTATTTGTGTATCACCATGAGGCCATGGCTTACTGGTAAGGTTCTGGCAGTGGCTTATTTCTCCTTCAGCAGCTACATGACATCTTTTTGACTCCACCTACTCTCTATATATCCAGAACTTTCCCACCTGGCTTTTCTCTTATAAACCATTGGCTGAAACAGTGTTATTCATTATCCAATAAAAGCAACACATATACAGACAGATATTCCATATCATCTTCTCTTAGTGGTCTATATAAAAAGGAGGGTTTTAACTTTAACATAGTAACATTGTAAATAACAAAACAGGTATTAAGCAAGAATTATAGTTATAATATTCCTTTATGAGTCTAAAGTTTCATATTTAATTTATTCTTTATCATAACTATGGGAAACTATAACTATCTGTCTTCAACTCTTCAAAGACCCCAGAAGGAAATAATATTACTTAAGTAAACAGGAAGTGCATTGTAAGCAACTTCCAAAACTCTAGAATTGACAGAGACATCTCACTGCCTGGACAGTCACCCAAAGTTCTTCTGTACCACTGGGTCATCCATCTTCAGCCTACAGGCCCATTGTATGTCATAGACTTTTCAGTGGAGCAGGAAATTTTAAGATCTATTCTGCCTCGTACTGACAAAGATCAGCTCTCTTTTTCTGTGTTCTGAAGAATGTCTGGCAGACTCTTTCAGGAAGCAGGAATCCTGAACAATGGCCTCACCTTCCTTAGGCAAGTTCAGTAGTCATTTTTCTGTGGGTCCCACTTGTCAAGCAGTCCAGGCAAGAGCAGTTTCTTGCCTAAATGGCTAACAAACTCCATAAGGAGCCTCTTTGATGCCCATCATCCTCTTGAAGTAGATCAGCGCTGCCAGGAGCAGATGTGTCTCACTGTCATGAAAAGTCTTAAGTTAACAAAACATTTTAAATGTCATATTCTGTAGGTCTTTGAAAGGTTTGACGAATGCCTATCCATCTGAAATATATCTCTGTATATCTAGAAAACCTGACTAATATGACTACAAGTTTGACTATTATAAATGACTATCTATTAATCTGTAACTTTTAATTATATATTACATTTTTAAATGAGCTTTATAAACATAATACCTTAAACAAAAGCAGAAATACATATATGCAGCATAGTAAATTGACCTTAAGTTTGTATCAATAGACCAAAACCCATACCAATATAAAATATTCATTTCTATATCATATCCCCCTTTAAATGAAAATGAAACATTTATAAACAGTGCTTGGTAATTTGGGTGTAGTTCTCTTGAATACTTCTGCTGAATATTGGACAAAGTATTCTTAGGGTTCATGGATACCTTTCAGGGGGGTCTTGTTCCATCAAACCACATTAGCCTGGAAGGAATCCATAAATTCTTATCTTCTGTGGAAACAAAAGCAGAACCTCATTTTCAAAGCAACATATCCTTAGAATCAAATTTTGAAGTCAAGATACTTTTATGTTAGCTTAACTTAGCAGTTCCCAGAATCAAATATCTCTTTGTAGTCAAAAAATTCTAAGAAAACACAATAATGTACATAATCCAGATTCTGTGTATATTCCATATTTACATGGCTTATTTTTCTTTACTCCTTTAATCTATGACTGTACTCTGTTTCTTTAAAGACTTTGTTTTATTTTTTAGAACTATTTACTTCATTTTATAATGGTCTATAATCTTTTTCCTCTCTCTCCCAAGCCTAAGTACAATTTTTAAACACACTATGACCCATTCAGAGGTTTATTTTTGTCTAAACCTGTCTTATTGTGTATCTCAAATCCTTTTCTGACCAGGAACACTTTTTCTAAATTGCTAAGCAGCAGCAGCTAGGACCAACTCCGTGACCTTGCCTGTTGGCTCTGCCCAGTCCAACATGGTGGAGGCATTTTTACCACCTCTTCAAGCCATACACATTGCCCCAGCTCCAGGAACACAGTGGGTCTATGTTGCCATTGAGCAACTAGTAGCACACTGCTCACAGACCCCATTTAAGTGCAGGACCTCCCAAAATAGGAAATCTGAAAAAAATATGACTACCAGGAAGTCATGTTTAACTTTGTTCTTTTATTATAAAATCCCTTCTCAAGCTCTCTCAGTTTTTACGTAGATGCAGCTGCCCCACATTGGGTGCCATTTTGTAAATGGAGACCGTTCTTTCATTCCTGGCTGCCCAGATTCAAATAATCACACAGAAACTATATTAATTACAACACTGCTTGTCCAATAGCATAGGTGTATTCCTACCTAGCTCTTATATCTTAAATTAACCATTTATATTAATCTGCGTATCACCATGAGGCTGTGGCTTACCAGAAAGGTTCCAGCAGTAGCATCTTTCTCCTTCAACAGCTACATGGTGTCTCTTTTACTCCACCTACTCTCTATATATCTCTAATATATATCTCTGCTAAGCCATTGGCTGAAACAGCTTTATTCATTATCCAATAAAAGGACATCCCACATCAGAGGAATCAGAACCCCTGGAACTTGGCTTAGAGCATGGCAGATTTCTGCAGCCATACAGAGAGATGTGTCCAGGCTGCGCACTGCTCTGAATGACAGATTTGGCTGTAAATCAGATAAAAAGCCTTTATGTGTTGTACACTCATTCTCCGGGTTAGACTGCTGAGCGCAGCTCCTGCCTGGCAGCCCCAGAGCTAGCAAAAATGGTATGTTCACCATTTTGAAATTGGAGAGAGGTGGAGCCAACATCCAGAGCATCTGCAACCAAGCTGCTTAACATTTTAAAAGCTCTTCAAGACAGTAGAGAATTAAAGACAATGCAATAGGACAGATTCAGACATAAAAGAACTCTAACTGGGTCACACTGTTGGATGGATGTACGTAGGCTTGGGAGAGAAAAGAAAAAGAGTATAGAGAGTCATGAAATAAAGTTAATGCTTTTAAAAAAACAGGTAAAGTCTTTAAAGAGACAGAGTACAGATAGTTATAGATTAAAAAAATAAAGAAAAATAAGCCACGTAAAAATGGAAAATTCACAGAATGTCTGGATTTTGTATTTTATTGTGTTTTCTTTGAATTTTTTGACTGTAAAGGAGCTAAGTACAGAGAGACTTTTCATTGTATGGGCTGCCAAGCTAACCCAGCATGGATATTATTATAAATGACTTCAAAATTTGGGTCTAGGTCTAGACCAATATGGTATGACAGACCATGGCCTCCTGAAAGGTCACTGTGAACACCTTCAGAAAATTACTTCACTCAACTGCCGACTGAGATGAACCTAGCACATAGGATACACCATGAAAGACCTGATTGACAGCACCCCCATACAACAGGAAGAAGTTTGGAGAGAAAAAACTATGCCCTATTCCCAAATATTGTTTATAAATGTTCTTTTACATTTAAAGGGGGATATGATATAGATATGGATAATTTACATTAGTATGGATTTTGCTTTATTGATATAAATTTAAGGTCAATTTTGTTATATATATGTATTTCAGGTATTGTGATTGTGTAGTTCATTTAAAAATGTAATGTATAATTAGGAAATATAGGTTGTTAATGGATAATTATTAATAATAATCAAGCTTATAGTCATGTTAGTTAGATTTTCTAGATATATATAGAGATATATTTCAGTTAGATAAGCATTCTTCATATCTTTCAAAGATGACAGAATATGGCATTTAATGTTTTAATTACTTAAGGTTTTTCATGACAATGAGACACATCTGTCAATACCAATCTACTTCAAGAGGAAGATGGGCATCGAAGAGGCTCCTTAGACATTTGGGCAAGAAACTGAAACTGCTCTTGCCTGGACTGTTGCATAAACTGGACACAAAGAACCTTGCAGAGAGAGGACTGCTGAACTTGCCTAAAGGTGAGATGATCCTTTGGCGTTCCTGATTCATGAAAGAGTCTGCGAGACATTCTGCAGGACACAAAAGAAAGTGACTGAACTATCTTTGAAATTTCCTGCTTCATGGAAAAGTCTACTGAATACTGTGGGCCTATAGGCTGAAGATGGATGCCCCAATGGTACAGAGGAACTTTGGGTGACTGTATAGGCAGCGAGATGTCTCTGTGATTTCTAGAGTTTTGGAAGTTGCTTACTTCTTGTTTATCTAGGTAATATTATATCCTTCTGGAGTGTTTGATGGATTTGAAGAATGGATAGTTATAATTATAGTTTTCCATTGTTATGATAAAAGATAAAATAGATTGTAACTATAATTCTTGTTACTTCTGTTATATGTAACTTTACTATGTTAAAGTGAAAGCCTTTTTTGTTTAAACAGAAAAAGGGGAAATGGTGTAGGAGGTTCTTCTTACTATCTGTTGCTTTCATTGGTTAAATAAAGAGACTGCCTTGGCCCTTGATAGGGCAGCCCTTAGGTGGGCATAGGAGACAGAACAGAATTCTGGGAGGAAGAAGGGAGTGAGAGAGAGAGCCACCTCCATGAAATCACCAGAGTCAGACATGCTGAATCTTTCCCGGTAAGCCACAATCTCATGGTAAACACACATAAATAGAAATGGCTTAGTTTAAGATATGAGAGTTGGCCAAGAAGAGGCTAGAACTAATGGGCTAGGCAGTGTTTAAATGAATACAGTTCCTGTGTAATTATTTGGGGGTTAAGCTAGCTATATGGACGGGAGCCGGCCGGGACAGAACAAGGGGCCTGCGCTCCTTATACTACAAGCTCCCTACCCTAAAGATTTCATCACCTCTGACAGATGCTGCAGGCTGGTGACCATGGTTCAATATAGGGACTCTGGGAAGACACATACAAATCACAGTACCATTCTCTTGATAAAAAGGCTTTGGCATGCGGATTTTAGAGAAACACAATATTTAATCCATTGTAGACAGAAAACATTAGCTTCCTCCCCTCCACACACTTTGCTCAAAGGATACATTCAGAGGTAGGTAGAGTGTCATGAGGATTGACTTTGCATTTTTCTGGTGCTTTGGTTTGATTATTGACATAGATCAGGGAGCTCCTTTTAGCAAACATGGGGACTTCCAGAGACCAGAGGCACCTACAATATGTTTCTCTGCAGGTGTGTTAGGCCTTTCTCTCTCAACTTGGTTTGTACTTCTGTTTTACACTTTTACCCGATGTTTCAGCTAGAGTGGATGCTCCATTGTACATAGGTTAAGATGAACTTGCCCACACCCCACTGCTAGCCTTGGTGCCAATGCCTGCCATGCCACCCTCAGCTGGTCCTCCAAACACGCATGTGCATAGCCAGGAGATGGCCTCGTAGTTGCAGAGATGCAACTGGGTCTCACGATAAAGCTGGTTGTGGAAGCTCAGAGTCCCTTGTCTGTGTTGTTGCCTCCCTTCCCACAAGAGAGGTTCTGCCTAAGTTAACAATGGCCCTTAGTCCGGCTGCATGGATTTCAGGCCCCACAACACCAGCAGGTGCTGTGCCATGACCCCATAGCTTGATGCTAGTAGGCTTGGAGAGCTTTTCATTGTTCAAACACTCAATAGACGCTTTGAGGAACATATAACTCAGAGATGTCTCCTCCACAACCTGTCCTCCCCAGAGAGAACACAGACTATTCTCTCTTGCCTGCTGTTGCGATCCCACCCCACGGGGCAGCCTGCTGCCCATTTAGACCCTTCCTGCATCCCAGTCATCAGCTGGGGAGGGACCTAAAGTGACATGAGGATCAATGACCTGCACCCTTGCTGGCTGTATGCATGCAATCAGCAGCCCAGTGTGGAAAGAAGGAGGCCAGTTTTCCTGCCAGGAGACCCCAAGGGGGAAGATGAAGAGCCAGGCCCCACACTCACCTCTCCCCAGCTCAAGGAAATCACCACCATCTTCCACAATGTCCCCGGCAAACCTGAGCTGTGCAACCTGCATACTTAATCCCTACTACCATACTGACTTGTAAGGGCAATATAACCCTCCTAATAATGTTATGTGCATAACAAAAATAAAAGCATTGCATTTTTAGATAAAAATAAGTAAGCACAAAATCCCTGTGGTAGTTTGAATGTATTGGGCCCCAATAAGCTCACAGGGAGTGGCACTATTAGGAGATGTGGACTTGTTGGAGGAGGCTGGGATGACACACACCTTTAATCCAGACCTTGAGGCTGGAGGGCCACACCTTCTGTTGGAAGTATGTCATTGTCTGGGGAAGGCTTTGAGGTCTTTTTCTCAAGCTTCGCTCATTGTGACAGGCAGTTGACTTCCTGTTGCCTGCAAGATGTAGGACACTCAGCTGTTTCTCCAGCACTATGCCTGCCTGCATGCCCTCATGCTCCCCGCCAGGATGGACTGAACCCCTGAACTGTAAACCACAACCACAATGAAATGTTTTTCTTTATAAGAGTTGTCATGGTTGTGGTGTCTTTTCACAGCAATAGAATAGAAACCCCAAGACAACCCCTAATGTGTTCTTTCAGTATTACAAGAAGTATGCTCATAGGAGTATACAAACACGCATGTGTACACACATATTCACTCTGATGTGTGCATACACATGTGCCCTGAGCTGTGCACCCACATACATGCGCTCTCTGAGGTGAACATGACATAGTCAGAGGTGCACGCGCGCGCACACACACACACACACTAAGGTGGGTAGGACACACTGAGACCTACACACATATGCACACAGATGTGCAAGAACACACTGGGGTGGGCACACACACACACTCTGAGCTGTTTGTGTGGTTTTGGACTTCGGGGCACTCCACTCTGTCTGAAGCATCAGGACTCAAATTTGACCATCAGAAGGTGGGATGTCTGGTAGTCTGGGGCATGGTGGAGGGAGGGGTGACACTCACCAGACATCCATGAAACCATGTCCCCTCTAGATCCAGTACCCCCCTGGACAGAAGAATTTAGGAGAGAAATGGGTGAGAAAAAAAAGCCTTTCTGAACCATTCTCCTGCCGCATTTTATATCACCAAAGCACTCACCCACACACCCCTTTAAATACAATTTATGACTGTCATTTGAGAGCCCAGGACGGATCCCATTTCAGTTTCTTGAAACCCAAAGTTTTGCCTAGAAATGTAAACATTGCATTTGCTCACCATTGCCTTTCAGAAAATGGAAAAGGAGCAGGTATTGCAAAGGCTGGAAATGCCCTCTGGGTTTTGGGGGAGCGAGTCATTCCTGTTTGGACCAGGTGGTGGCGCTGCAGGCAAATAGTGCCGCGAACCCGTCTTGGGATGTGCTGCCCATAGATGGTAAAGCCAGTGTGAGCATCAGAGAGCATGGACTTGGCCAGGGTAGGAAATGTCAGGCCATTGTCTGTACTTTGAGGTAAACCGGGACATGTCCCTAAACCCTGCTGGAGGAATCCGAGCCAGCAAAATGCCACACAGCAGGATTAAAGGGCCCCCAAAGAAGTTTCACAGGACACCAGAGCAAAGCAAACTCCGGGACATCAGTGTGCAGAACTGGGCACCTATGGGAAGACAAGCATGGTTGCGAAGGTGTATGGCAAGAATGCCAGGCCCCCAGGGAGACGCTAACTTGCACACCAGTCCACGAGCTAAGTTCATAGTCAGACAACCCGCCCCTCCCCCTCAGTAAACCTCAAAGCAATTTAACACTTCAGGCACCTCCAGGTTTCGGCCTTCCGTCTTTAAAAGCTACGCAGCTCCTTCCAGTGAGGGCCGGTGATGAAGGGGTTGGGTTTGTTCTGTGTCCTCTTTGTTTCCAAAACTAGGCTGTGACAGATCTTCTGCCCTTCGGTTCACTGCTTAAATACAGGAAGTGATCCTACCTACAAAGGTGGGAAATGGAAGAAAACAAAGGCAGCAAAAATTCGTTTAAGGAAGAGAGCCTGCCCCCCAGGCTGAGTGCATTTTGCTTAAGTCTCATTTATAATTTTTTGTTTGTTTGTTTCTGAAACTTGAAAATATCAAAAGGAAAGCCCTGGTTGTTTTGTTTCTGTTTTTTGTTTCAAAAATAACAAATGCATTCTGCACCTCCACTCTCTAAAAGAATAAACCACGAACTGGCATTTTTTAGATTCATGGTTGATTTATAACAGACTTCCCTAGTCTAAGTTGTAATTTACATATCATGCTCTGTCCCTTGAAACTGTGAGAAAGGTTAAAAGTTATAACGAAGCCATGAGAAAGAACCGTGGGACTGAAGGGCAACTCAGTAGACAAGAGCATTTGCTGTGCCAGCACAAGGACCTGAGTTTGGAGTTCAGGCACCCACACAGAAACCAGGCATGGCTTTGTACCTGTGACTAGATTGCTAAATTGGGCTTACTCTTGTCAAAACCCAGCAAGCCCCAGGTTCACGACGGACATTAAAAGGCAATAAAACAGGAAGTAATATCCACCCCACTGATGTCCACCTCTGGCTTATGCATACCTTATCTAACTTGCACAGATACAAACACAGACACACATGCACAGATACACAGACATATAGGACCCCCTACATGCATGCACACAGAGACATACACAATGTGATACACACAAGCATACACAGACAGATACACATGTACACAAACACACACTTGCATATATACACAGACACACACACACATGCATGTACACTAATTTATTTTCAATTTTATGTGTGTGGTGGGGTTTGCCTGCATGTATGTCTATGCACTTCAAGCATCCCTGGTGTCTGTGGAGTCAGAGAAGGGTTGAACCTGGGTCCTCTGGCGGAGCAGCCAGGGCTCTTAACTGCAGAGCCATCTCTCCAGGTACATGCATATAAAATATTTTTAAATTTTATATCACCAATATAGAAGAATAGTGAAAGGCAAAAGAAAGTTGAGTCCCTGACTCAGAGCATCAACACTTTTCCTTTTTTTTTTTTTGGTTTGATTAGGGTTTTTTATTACTGCATATTAGGTAGATATAAATGGGCTTCATTCTGACATTTTTATGCATATACAAAACACAGTTTGGTCACATTAACCTCCCACTACCTTCTTTTCTCCCTCTCATTTCTGTTGTTCATCTCCCTCCTCTTTACAAGCCACCCCTTTTTACTTTCCTGTCTTTTGGGGACAGGAGCAACCCAGCGAGCTTCCTTAGGAGTCGCAATTGTTCATGGAACGCACTCAGAAGAAGCCTGCAAACCATGCGGCACGGCTCTGCTGCAAGGGCTCCAGTTCAAGGCGGTCTCAGCGGTAAGGCCCGACCTCGGCTCCCCGCCATAGCACCTCCTAGTTTATTCCTTTATTTCTGATGCACCCAATCCTCCCTTCTCAGATGGAACAAAATCCAGAACCTTCCAGTCAGGCAACGAGTGTGATCCTGAACACTACTTAGGTAGCAGAATTCCTAACTACCCTAACCGTGTTCGAGATCAAGATTCCTCTGGGCCAGAGTTCCAGGCCGGCCAAGGCTGCCCAGTGAGACTCTGTCCCTAGAGACCAATCTAAAAAAGCCGACAAGCAAGAAGGCGCCCCTAGGAGATGGAGTCAGAGGACTCTGGGCTCCCTGGCCAGCGAATCTAGCCTACTTGGTGAGTTCTAGGCCAGTGAGAAACTCTACCTCAAGATAAAATAAAACCAAGGTGGCTGGTGTCTGAACAGAGCTCCTAAATTTATCCTCTGGCCTCCACACACACAGGCATACATGTGTGCACATGTATACCAGAATAAGTAAATATAATGAAGAGCGCAGTGACACACCAAGATACCTTCCCCTTCCTTCTCCCCTCCTTCCTCCTCCTCTCTCTCTCCCCTCCTTTTCCCTGGAAATTTTGCTTAAAATAAAAATATTATCAATACTAGTCAAATAGCCACTCTATTATTACATCTTTTTGCTTCTTTGCCCCTCTCTCTCTCTCTCTCTCTCTCTCTCTCTCTCTCTCTCTCTCTCTCGTGTGTGTGTGTGTAGGTGTTTACCCCCCCTCTCTTTCTCCAGCCACACCCATACCCATTGACACACTAAGAAATACCTATTGCTGTTAAAATTATTTTAGACTTAGAAAATATATAAAGACCAAACGATAATATAACCAGTCGAATATCGACATCTTTCTCTGGTGCCCCTTGTTCTTGGTCAAGCTTTCGGATTCTAACACTGGTCAAACTGTGGAAGGAACCTTGCCCCCTTCTCTCAAGAAGAGCTTTAGTGAGCACGCCCACCATCCCTTTCTCAGGGCAACCCAACTGGTCCTTTACGTAAGGGCATCTGGGTTTGACTAGAGGCACACGTAGGCTGGCGGGGCTTCCTGCACAGCCTGAGCACAGCCCCCTTCAGTGGATTTCCACTGTCAAAGGTCTTTGTCCCACTCCTGCAAATGCTAGCCTGGCTTGCTTGCTGCCTTACTTTGTACATAGCATACATCCTTCAAAGAGACTACAAAAACAACTGATTTTTCACTCTAGGACATTAATTGCTCCCAGGAACACAGGACTCCTGAGTCCATTACATATTTACTACCTGGGACGGTTGATAGTTCTATCCACTTGTCAGGATCCAGGATCACCTAGGAGACAAGATTATGGCGATACCTGTGAGGGATTCTCTTGGTTAGGTTAGTTGGTATGTGAAAACCCACGCTAAGGTAAATGAGCAACAGTGTTCTGAGGTCCTGAACTACATGGAGAGGAGCAAGCCAGCTGAGCAGCGGCATTCCCTGTCTGCTCCCTGACAGCAGGTTCCACACAAGGTGAGCGGCTTCCTCACACTCCTGTAGCCAGGGCCTCCCCACCATGATGGATACACTCGGGAACTGAGAGCCAAAATTAGCCTTTTCTCTCTAAATCTGCTTTTGTCGGCGTGTTTCATGACAGCAACAGAAGAAGTAGCTAAGCCACTAGTCTTTCAGCGAAGGTAAAGGGTGTTGAACTGTTGCCACCTCCCAGCACAGAGGGTGGCACCCAGCCCTTGGCGTGCCTCTATAGCCGATGCCTCATATATCTCAGCTCAGGGCAGGGGGCTTCTTAGGTGCTGACTGGGTCTGACTCCTCCGGATCCCATCCTTTCTCAAGACCTGAGCAAATCAGGCAGGCGAGACAGACATAGTCAGCTTTGCTCACTGCAGAGTACAAGAATAGCAGGCTCTCTTCCTCCTCCATGCTCTTGAATCCCAGCCTTCTTAACGTGCAGGCTTTCACACAAAACTGCCACAATCTTATAATTAAATCAGGCGCTTGTGGGAAATGGCACGATTAAAACCAGAAAACAATTGAGAGAGATGGAGCCCAGTGAGGTGGGACTTTTCTTATTTAGTGGCGAGGAAACACAATTACGGAGCTAGCTTATTAAAACACCTCCTCAGATAGCCAGGCTCCTCCCTGTGCACCAGGCGCCTGCTCTGTAGGAAGCAAAGCCACTTCCTTCCTCCAGATCAAATTAGAAAGCCGAATGCCATGATTCCCCGGGAGAGATATTTACAGCTCAAAGTAGTGTGGAAAGAAATTTAATCTGAAACTACCCGGAAATTATTAGGGAAGCAGGTTATTTCCATCCTTTCTCGGAGATAAACTCAGGAGATTTTTGTGGTGAGGTTCTTGCAATGCACATGGAAATTTACATAAGCCTCACAGGAGAATAAAAACATTCATTTCCGGATATAGGCAGGAAAGCGCTAGTGCTATTATATGGTTGAAAATGAAGCTAGTTGTAGATGTGATATGATAAACCATTTCGGTGTAATGAGATGTTTGTTTTTATTTGTTTGTTTGTTTTGAGAGAGGGTCTAAAACAATCCAAGCTGGCTTCTGACTCTATGTAGGTGATGATAACCTGGAATTCCTGATCCTCCCGTCTCCACCTCTCTAGTGTTGAGATTACAAGTGTACTTTCTCTACCTGATTTACGTGCTGGGGATGTAACCCAGGGCTTTGCATGCTAGACCAGGACTCTGCCCACGAGCTGTCTCCCCAGCCCATAAGATAATTCTTGTGTGTATGTCCTTGTGGTCATCATCCAGATGTCTTAGCGTTTGGTGATCGGAAGGATCCCGTAAAGGGTGGGAAACTTCACCTGGGGGCGGTGTGGCCGCAGTCCTGCTCACTGATATCTTCACCTGGGGGCGGTGTGGCCACAGTCCTGCTCACTGATATCTTCACCTGGGGGCGGTGTGGCCACAGTCCTGCTCACTGATATCTTCACCTGGGGGCGGTGTGGCCGCAGTCCTGCTCACTGATATCTCAGCAAGCTCAGCCCCTTCATCTGTAGCACAGGGATCACAGGAGCCCCCGTGGAGGCTTTGTGTGTGTGTGTGTGTGTGTGTGTGTGCGCGCGCGTGTGTACAGAGGCAATGCCTGTGGTGTGCTCAGCATTTCTCTGTCACTCTGAAATTACCCAGTGTTAGTTACTGTGTGTTTGTGTGCATTTGTATGTATGTATGTATGTATGTATGTATGCGTACCAAGGAGAAATGTGGAGGTCATAGGAAAACTGAAGCAATTCCTTTCTCCCTTTCTACTGTGTGCATTTCAGGGGTTGGATTTGGGTCATCAGACTTGGTGGCCAGCACATTTACCACTCCTGTCAGCCATTTCACTTTATTAAATATTTTATTTTTTATTGTTGATTATGTGTATGGAGTGTGGGTATGTTCATGTGAATATCGCAGCCCTAGAAGTCGAAAGAGGCTGTAAGACCCCCGCAGTGGAGTTACAAGTGGCTGGGACGCATCCAACATGGGTGCTGGATGCTAAACTTGGTTTCCAAGAGCAGTAAATGCTCTTAACCCATAAGCTCTCTCTGGCCCCGTGTCCACTATGTTTAAGAATATAAACAATGATTCACACATTCATACCTCTTCTCATGGACCAGCTCAGCGTTCGGTGTATGTTCCCTCTTCACTCCCACGTTCATCATCATATGAGTAAATACTACTAATTCCATCACCATGTCAGAAGAGGGGAAACTGAGGCATGAGGAGTTTGAGTAAGATGCCAAATTCACATAGCCAATAAACAGCTCACCCTGGACCCTCGGGTCACATTCTAGTAACTTAGATTTTTTTTTTCCCTTGGTAGATGGAACAACGGCCTCCTGAGCAAGGAGACAGTACTGAGGTGTCCAGTGAACCAGCATACTGCACACTGCCTACTGCATACTGCATGCTGCTTACTGCTCACTGCATGCTGCCCACTGCCCACTGCATACTGCACACTGCACACCACCCACAGCATACTGCACACTACCCACTGTATACTGCACATGCATACCACACCTTACATGCTGCACACTGCCCACTGCATGCTGCCCACTACCCACTGCCCACTGCATGCTTCCCACTACCCACTGCCCATTGCATGCTGCCCACTGCCCACTGCATACTGCACACTGTCCATTGCATGCTGCCCACTGCCCACTATCCATTGCCCACTGCATACTGCACACTGTCCATTGCATGCTACCCACTTTCTACTGCATACTGCACACTATCCATTGCCCACTGCCCACTGCATACTGCACACTGTCCATTGCATGCTGCCCACTTTCCACTGCATACTGCACACTATCCATTGCCCACTGCCCACTGCATACTGCACACTGCCCACTGCATACTGCACACTGTCCATTGCATGCTGCCCACTGCCCACTGCATGCTGCACACTGTCCATTGCATGCTGCCCACTGCCCACTGCATGCTGCCCACTGCCCACTGCATACTGCCCACTGCACACTGCACACTGCATATTGCACACTATCCATTGCCCATTGCCCACTGCATACTTCACACTGCCCACTGCCCTCCGTACACTGTGTGTTGTACACTACCCACTGCACACTGCCTTCTGCACACTGTACACTACCCAGAGCCATCAGAATTGCTCACCACTACTGCTGGAACACAAATGTATGCACTCCTTTGCTTTTCTCCTATTTACACAAACTTCATTCTGCTGTGGTTTTAATAACATCAGTTGTCCAATAGCATGGCTCAAATGTCATTGTAAAGCCACAGTCAAGGGAGCTGGCTCTTTAGCCACAAATCAGAGCTTTGGAACAGCTGGACACTGTTCTCAGTCACATCACTGCTTTCCTTCTGGTGGTGACTGGACCCACACATGTCTCATTCAGTTCATACACAGACAGCAAAGGGCATGGGTGTACCGTCCCCTTGTCTCCCACTGACGAGCACACATGATATTTTACAAAACCACAAATGGATATTCGAAAGAGGAAAATGGCTAAAATATAAATGCAGAAAGTAAAAGCAATAATAACGGAAGTGAGCTCAAACCAGACACAAATGAAGTCACAGGACAAATATCCCACTGCCACTGTCCTGCCCACTGTCACTGTCCTGGACACCTAGATGTGCAGCATCAGCATCTTTTCTCATTGTGTGGCTAACTCCCTGGCAGGAAGTACATTAAAGGGAGAAAGTGCTTGTTCTGACTCAGAGTTCAAGAGTGACCCATCATGGCATGAAGGCATGGCCACAGGGGCCTGAGGGAGCGGGGCATGTCATACCCACAGGCAGGAAGCAGAGGGCGGTGGCTGTCTATCATCAGTTCATTTTTTCTTTGTATTCAGTCCAGGAGCACTGCTCTCCCAGTTTGCTTTTTGTTACCATGATAAAACAGTGACCAAAACCAACTTGGAAAGGAAGGGGTTTGCTTAGCTTACAGGTCCCAGTCCATCTCTGAGAGAAGCCAAGATGGAACTCAAGGCAGGAACCTGGAGACAGGACCTGAAGCAGACGCTATGGAAGGATGGAGTCTACTCCCAATGGATTGCTCAACCTGCTCTCTTAGACAGTCCAGGGCCACCTGCCCAGGAGTGGCACCACCCACCGTGGGCTGGGCCCTCCTTTGTCAATCACAAATCAAGAAAACACTTACAGGTCAGTCTAATAGAAACAATTCGTCAACTGAGGGTCCCTCTTCCCACAAGTATATCAAACTCACAGCTAAAACTAACAATAACAGTAGCCTCTGGGTTGGGGCCAACTGCAGCTAGGGCGTCTTTCTCCACCTCCATGAACCTAACCTAGAAGATCCCTCACAGACATGCCCAGAGCTGTGTCTTTAAGACATCTCTAGGTCCTATAAAGCTGACAATTGATACCAACCATCAGAGACCCCAAGGGATTGAGTAGATGTGACTTCTTTTTTTTTTTGGCGGGGGGGGGTTCGAGATAGGGTTTCCCTGTGGCTTTGGAACCTGTCCTGGAACTAGCTCTTGTAGACCAGGCTGGGCTCAAACTCACAGAGATCCGCCTGCCTCTGCCTCCCGAGTGCTGGGATTAAAGGCGTGTACCACCACCACCTGACTTCTTAACAAAAATGAATGTGTTTGTGAAGGAGAGACTACTGATGTCCCTAGAAAGTGACACCGGCCAAGAGCTTCACATGAAGGGACTGCTAAAAAAGAGATATTTTACAACATTAAAAGCACAGAGGAGGGTTCCGGAGAGATAGCTCAGCAATTAAGAGCACTTGCTGCTCAAGCAGAGGACCTGAGTTTGGTTCCCAGCTCCCACATGGTGGCTCACAACTGTCTATATCTCCAGTTCCAAGGAATCTGATGCCCTCTTCTGGCTTCTGTGGGTACTGCAAGGACCCAGTGCACATACACGCAGGCAAACTCTCCTACACACAAAATAAAAATAAACCTTTTCGGTAAGTATAAAAGAGAGAAAATGTCGGAGAGTGAGCCAAACCTCAGAAGGGGTACCATTCAGAAGCCCAAGGGCAAACACATGTTCAGGGTCAGAAGCTATGGAGAGAGAGGAAGACGACCACTAAGCAGACTGATAGTTCTTGGTAAGGAAATGCAAAGGAGCAGCACTTTAATACCAGTGTTTCTGTCTGTCTGTCTGTCCTCTGGGACGGGGTCTCAAGTACTCCAAGTTGGCTTCAGATTCACTGTGTATCTGAAGATAGTCTTGAGTTCCTGACCCCCTAACTTCACCTCCCACGTCCCAGTGTGATGTCCGGCTGGCCTTGGTGACTGTACGCTTCAGTTAGATTGAATTAGACACTAGCTCTTAAGTCTCAAATTCCAGAGCCGCCTCTCCTGCTCACACAGAAACATCCTTGGGACCTTTTAAACATCATCTCGACTACAAATTTAAAAACAAAAACAAACAAATAAAAAAAACAAAAAAAACTCAAAAATAAGTAAATAAAAATGCCCAAATGTCTCTAAATCTAACTGGGTGGTGCTAGCAGGTCTTGGGCCATTTCTTAGGACACACACCTCCCCTCTCCTTATGCCCTAACAGAGAGAACAGCTCTTCCTGGGCAGGTTGAAGCCTTTCATTCCCCACCATGCCGCACAGTCCTCCAGGAGATCCCTTTGCCTGGAGTTTGATCCTACTCGGGGTTACTCCCAGGGAAGCCATTTCTCTCTAAACCAGCACACCGGCCAGTGAGGGCCATTCTGAGGCTCCTTTCTTTGCTTTAGCAAAGCACCTTCTCTTTTATGCAGGCATCCCTCTGTGTGTCTGTGTCCTGACAGCTCTTCCTCAGGGCACAGGCATGCATTAGGGTCCACCATGATGACTTCACATTCTGAGTAGCTGGGATAAAGGGCCTCAACACGCCTCATGCAGGACAGGAGACACAAATTCTACATCACTTAGAGAAGCAAGGATTCACACAAGCAGTCTGTAAGAAAACTAAGCCTTCAGTTAGAATCACTGTCAAGGCCGGGCTGTGGACACTGGACTGGCAACTACACCCTCAGGAAGCTGAGAAAGGAAGATTACAACTTAAAGTCAGCATAGGCTACATATACAATCAGGTCCAAATCAGCACGTGTAAGGCCTGTAGCTGGTACAGCATACAATTGCCCCTGTGCAGCCCACTGTCCACCTCTGCTCCCTAGAACTTGTTTAACTCAAGTTAGCCTTTAAAGGGAAAATTAAAAAAAAGATGGCTGTACCAAAACTCAAAGACCAACAACCAAATTTCTATTATTATATGTAATAGTGAAGGATCATCCTCTACAGCTTTTAAAAAGGGGACATAAATGATAAACAGCATACACAAGATCACACACCAAGTATATGCATATTTTCAGTATATCTTCTGCTTGGACATCCCACCTTGTATGGCTCTTTGTCTTGGGGTGTACAAGTGCTTAGGAATTAATTGATGACTTAAGGAAAGAAAAAGGAGGGTAACTTCACAAACTGGGTCCTTGGCTTCTAAGTGGTCAGAGTATTGGTTGTGACCTCCTTGTACTTCTTAAACTCAGAATTTTAGATCTTTACCATTTTCCTACTTTCTCCAGGAACAGACAACTCCAAACCTTGGACCAAAATGTAGGAAAGAAGTTTACTCGCTAACAGTAATGGAAAATAGTTCCTAAAAGCTAAAATAAAGGTTGAAGGAGTAGCTCGGTGGTGCAGCGCTTGTCCTAGAGGACCCTTTAACTTAGGGAACTATCCAGTGTTGTTCATTGAGAAACAATGGATAAACACCTGAAAGAGGTTAGATGCCAGGTATTGGAAAGTCAAAGAATACATTGTTTTTTTGCTGGTTCAACTAGATGAAATAATTAACTCACATCCTATCCTAAGTTACCTTTAGGCATCAGATGAATAACAAAGTAGACAAAATTGTCTTGCTTATGGACCTTCCAAGAACTTGCAGTTGGCTAGTCTAACAGTGTAGCAGTTCAGGGAGGAAATGGTAGACTCTAAGTTTCAGATGTCCTCTGCTGCAAAATAAAGAAACTGTCCCAACAAAAAGAAGGTAGCATGAATCTTTTAAAGGCATTTGAAGCTAGAGTTGGAGTCAAGCAAGACTAGGGTCTGAATTGAAGGCTAGGAGCTGCTGCATCCAATTTTAGGATCAGAAGAAAAGGTGAAAGAAAGCCATTCAGTGGAGACAGAGGAGGAGTAGAAGGGGAAGGTAGAAAGGGAGGTGAGGGGAGGAAACAGGAGGAGAGGAGGGAGGGGGAACTGTTGTTGATATGTAAAATAAAATAAAGAGAAAAAGCTACAAAGCACTAAGCAAGCAAGCTATTTGTCATTAGCATATTATCTATTTATAGAGAGAAATAAAAGTATACTGTCAAGCATTTTTCAAGAAAACATAGAAAAATGAAAGCCATTAATTTTCCTGTAATTAAAAGAGTCCACTTGAGTCAGAGTTTTCCTTGCTTCAAGGCAATATCACTAATAAAAACTGTGATGGAACAATAAGGCTAAGTAGCAGGCTTGTGGGCCCCCTCCCAAACCATGGTGTATCCTGTATGCTAGGTTCATCTCAGTTGGCAGTTGAGCAAAGTAAGTTTTTGAGGGTGTTTGAATTTTTGAGAGAAAACAAACATGAAAACATGAAGTTGGATGGGCAAGGAAGAGTTAGGGGAAAGAAAAATTATATAAAAAGATATTGTGTGGAAAAAATAGTTAAAAAAAAAGAACAAAAACCTACTTGGGACATCTGGTCTACCCTGCTCCTTAAACTCCAAAGGTTTTAAATGAAACTCTGTTCTCCATCTCATGTTTCCCTAAACCACTCCCATCTTTAAAATACCTGAGGTCTCCATCTATCTCCCAGGCTGGTCCTGAACTCACAGTCCTCCAACCTCCATCTCCCGGTCCTGGGATTACAGGACAGTACTGGGCCACAGTATTCCAGTCCTTCCCCTGCCTTCTCTCTTACCTGTCATCTGTTTCCTCTAATGCTGAACTCAGTAAAGCTAATCATTTCTAGACGCAAATTCACTTGGACAAACTCTCTCGCCTCACTTCACCCCCTTCATATTGTTATTCTCCCAGGAACTATATTCATGTTATCAATGGCATCTACTAGACCAAGAAGACATATTGGTAGGAACACAAGGGCAGATGTATCCTGAATCTTCCCACAGGGAAATGGCTGAAAATAGCTAAAGGTTCTGAAGGACCTGGTTTTAATCTTACCCATGGGATCACAAGCCCAGTGAGAGAGTCAATGCCATAGCTAATGCAGTCACAGATCAAAAGAACCAGCTTGCCTTGTCTCTCTTCTCGCTTTCAAGGTTCCTGCCTACCTACCTTTGATGTTTGCCTCCTATGAGAGCCCCATCAGACCTCTGCACTGTGTACCAAACACCGTCAGACCTCTGCACTGTGTACCCACCAC